>JAPMOR010057079.1:156693-204113 GCA_026543865.1 Argiope aurantia
TCTGCTTATGAAGGGATGAGTTAAAAGTCTGTCTGCTTATGAAGGGATCTGTACGTATCTTGCGAAGGGATAAGTTAAAAGTCTGTCTGTTTGTTAAGAGATCTGTACGCATCTCCTTGTAAAGGGATGAGTTAAAAGTATATCTGCTTGAAAGGGATGAGAATACATGAGTTGCTCATAATGAAGTTAATTTTCTGAGATCCATATAAGGATTTTTCTAAGATCTATATGTTGCAGTAAATGTTATTCATCGGTTATTATTATTAATCAGCATGGCACCATGTTAATAATAACTGGTCAGTATGATAAATCCATTATTAATGAAAATATGATTATCATTAATAAAAATTGATTTATCACATTTGCCACAATATGTATGTTAATATGAAAATAGTAGGTCTGACGCTTTTTCGAGTACTTGGGTACTTTATCTTGCTTTAAATAATGGAATGGCATATGCTTGCTCTTTTAACAAGAAGAAACTGAGGGAAAAAAATGTATCGCTAGGGCTCTCATCTACACTTTTTAAGCCACTTCTTCGATCTCTATACATTTTCATATTTCTAAGCATTTCATGCATTTCTTGTTATGGCAAAGTTCAGATCTTGTTTAAAGTCAATGAAACTCTCTATATGCTCTATTATAACTAAGAGACAAAAGAAAAAAATTGCAATACATTGGATTTCACTCATACCTTTTATTTTCTCATATACGTACTACTATAAAGTATAATAATCGTCAAAAAATTCGAACTCGAGATTTTGACGAATCTAGACGTTTTAGGACCTTCTTGCATCCTAAAAGTTCATTTTTGGTTTATTGTCAATGTGTCTAATTTTGAACATGGTAAATCAAAACGCTTTACTTAGACAACAAAAATTTGGTATATGGTATTACGATGAAATCTATAAATTTTTGTCAAATTTTGAACGAAATCCATCCATAGAGAGTCTGGCTGTCCGATTACAAGTGAATTTGATAAGTACAAAATATAGAGATTAAATTTTGTATTCAGGTTCTGGAAAATGTCGATTTGTGACAAAGATAACTCAAAAGCACTTTGAGCTAGACGGTTGAAATTGGGTTTGCTATCTCTACACCAAATTTACAAATTTCTATCAAATTTTGAGTAAAATCTGTTCCTAGGAAGTCTGCCCGTGAAGCTATTCGAGTATAATTTAACACGGTAACTACAAAACGAAAAGACCAAGATGAATAAAATTCTGTACACATATTTAACAGCTACAGCGTAGGCACCTATCAAATTTTGATCCAAATCCAAAACGGGGTTCGTCGCTTGCCTGTTTGTACTTTTAGAAACACGTAAATGCGATAACTAAAAAACACAATTACTTGCATATATTAAATCGGGTATAAAATTTTGAGACTTAGTTTTTTTCCATCACTTGGGAAAAGCATATCTAAAGCATAAATTTGATTTTTTTTTATACTATTGTTACGAATTTTCTGCCGGAGTTCGTTTGGATAGTGGGAGTGATATGGTGTGGAGAACGCTCAAATCAACAGGCAGAAGTAGAACAAAAACAACGACGTTTATTTACACGAAGACACACAGGACAGCACATAAGCGACAATTATATACAGCACAGAAGACGATTATCTTCACCCGAGACGTGTAGCATACAACAGCACACACAGCAGTATACAACCAGAGTCTACTGCAGACAGTAGCGCACAGCTCAGTTCAGCACTAGCTTGACTCAGTCGCTTCCGACTACTCCATCTTCTACTTCTCCGACTCTGATTACTGACTTCGCTCCGTCGATTCCGCTTACTCTTCTTCGACCACTCCGTCCACTCTGACTACTGGCTAGACTCCTCTGGCAGCTGCAGCCCCTTTTATAGGTCTCAGGAGGCGGGGCTAGAAGCCTCTCAACCAATCAGGAACGTTCGAGGCGTATCTCGGTTCCTACTGGACGGATCGGGAAAATTCTCGAAGTTTCGGGTATAATCTATTTTGGCGCCAAAGTCACCAAATTCGTCGCCAAGTCGCCAAATGGCCGACAAGTTTGTCGACAAGCTATGGGACCTTCGACGCGCCACCTGGACGCCGTCCAGTACCGATGACTTTAAAACTTTCTTTCCGACGATGGAACAAACTATGCTGGGAAGCCGAATTGCAGGTTTGTAACACTATTAACCACACGCCAAAGCTTAATCGTCAAGAATGACACAATAGATTCAGTAAAAATGCTAAATTCAAGGTAGAGGTTAATATTTCGTAGCCATTGTACGCCAATGCTATGCAAGGTATTCTCTGGGATAGCATCTTTATTACAGTATTTGGGGGAAAATTCTGGGGAGACTACGCCCGCATATTTTTGAATGCCATTTGTATCACAAAATTCAAGACTGAAGGACTCACTTGATCCAATATCGCTGGCTTACAGTGAACCCACGCCTCCAGTCCTTCAGTAAACATTTCCATCACAGATTTAGGTTCGTATGACTCGCTCTTGAGAAACCCGAGTGGATTCTCTTCATCTTCTTCTTCTTCCTCTAAAAGTGTAATGTTCCTGATGGTCTTTAAAAAGGAATATTTTAATTCTTAACATTTGAAAACTTTATATCATTTTGTCAACTTGACAGAATGATACTTGAGATACAAGTTCCATTTTGGAACTTAATGAAATTTCGTTATGATGGGCTTCAGAATTTTTATTCTAATTTAGCAATTATGAATCAACTCTAAAAAGCTCATTTTGCAATAAAGCTCTTTTCGTACGATATTAAAAAGAAAGTTTGAATGCTGTATATTTCTAAAATTAATTATTACATTATATGAGTGATCCATCGTGAAACAGATATAAATAGGTTGGATTTCCTATATGAAATCACGCTCTTAGACAAAATTTCCAATTACAAAATCCAAATCATATATATGGCAGTTGGCAATTATGGGCGTAGGAAAAAAATACAAATTCAACAAAACGAAATTCTAGTATCCCTGAGGAACGTAGATAAGACTTGAAAAATAACGCCAACAAATACAAAATTGATAAAAATTGAAGATTACATCCAGAAATTGTCAAAGAACTTGTTCAGTAAAATCAAGAATCATCCTAAACTTATTCATCGACTATCAAACATTATTCGCTCACGACGAGGAGAAATTATTCTATTATCAAATAAATTGAGTAGGTTTCCTCTTAACCTTCTCAAATCTGAAACAATCTGAAGTGCATTTTTTTGTTAGTCTTTTACTACTACTCAAAATCAATCAAATCATTCCTAATTCTTTTCTGAACTTTATTCTGCGCTTCTTCTGCGGCTTCTTCTGCTTAAAATGAGTTTTAGTTAAATTTCAAAATCTAAGTATAAAAATTCTGTTTTCACTCATATTAAAGAAAATCTTTCAAATTTTCTTATATTTTTCTCATTCTGAGTATAAAGAATCCGTTTTACATTTTTAAACATAGGAAAAATGCACTTGTAACTTATAGGAATATCTAAATCAATATTCAGCATTCATAGGAATATCAAAATCAACATTCAGCATCCATAGGAATATCAAAATCAATATTCAGCATCCATAGGAATATCAAAATCAATATTCAGCATCCATAGAAATATCAAAATTAATATTCAGCATTCATCGGAATATCAAAATGGATATTCAGCATTCATAGGAATATCAAAATGAATATTCAGCATCCATAGGAATATCAAAATTAATATTCAGCATTCATAAGAATAGGAAAATGAATATTCAGCATTCATAGGAATATGAAAATGAATATTCAGCATTCATAGGGATATCAAAATGAATATTCAGCATTCTTCGGAATATCTAAATATGACTCCTAACTGCATAACTGCATCCATTTGAAATTGCATCAAAAGAAGAAAACAAGCGGCCATTCTATATAATTATAACTATAGAACTTAAGACTGCCATGGTGGATTAAACTACTTTAGACATTTTAATGTAGTACCTGGAAAACTCTAAACGAAACAACATTTTTGTTTTCAAATTACAACTTACAATAAATTTCATTTAAGTTTTCTTACATTGATAGTAAATTCATATAAACATTTACGGCTATTTGTATGATTATTATAAAGTATATCACGGAAATGTATGACAAAGCATAGCAGTAACAAACATTCTAACTAAATTTTCAGCTGAAAAACCACAGAAAAAAAAATTTCTACCTAATAACTCATAGTAGTCGACTGGAGCCACACAAGTGGATGCTGAAATTCGAGCTATCTGCGCGCGCAAGTAGTGAGCTTCTTTACCAAAAAAAGGAACACCTCCTCCGATCTATTAAAAATTGAAACAAAGGTGAACATGTTTCATTTTTTTGTGAATTCAAATAATTCATCTTGATAAATAAAAATTAGCAACATTTACTTCAGACTCCAGATTTCCTGAAAGAAACCTTTTAGCCCTCCGAGCTTCAGTGATGTGAAAAGGTTTCAATAACGGCAAGCATCTCCAAGAACCATCAACTGAAACAAAAGTAATAAACTTAAAAATGGAATAAGGCTAGCCAGAGTCATCAGTTTGAAAGTTCATCAAGAACCATCGATTGAGACAAGAATAATGAACTTGAATATTACATAAGACTAGACAGACTCAAGTGCAGTTTAACATTTTGAAAGTTCAGCTTTGGATGTTATTTACAATTTAATTATCACTGATAGAATAAGATAAATTGAAATAAACTCTTTAAGGTAAATCGATTGGGAAACAAAGTACAAAGCTGATACAAAGACAACCTTCCCTTTTCACATCATATTTAATTTGAACTTAAATATACATTTCATTTTTACATTAGAAAGACAATAATAAGGGTTTAATTTTCACTAAGAAGGAAAATTAAAAATTACTTGATTACGAAGCGGATTACTTTCCATACAGGTAAAAGATATCTAACTTCATAAAAATATTTTTGATAGGAAAAGAGACTCAAGAAATTTTAAATATAACTTATCTTAACCCTTTATAGGGCCGTGGGAAGTATGCTTCCCACCAAATTTATCAATCTTTGTATGAATTTATGTAGGTTGGCATAAGTTCTGACAAATTTTTTTTATTAAGTCAGAAACTTAGATGCTTCAGTTCTTTATCTCAGACAAAATGATGTGTCTTGATTTGTTACTTAATTATTAATTAACTAAATTAATTAATGAATCAGATTAAATTTATCTAATAAGCTAAATGAATCTCTTTTCTTATTCTAATTTCAAGCCTAAAAATATTTTAACATAATATGAATAGAAAAAAATGGCCCTTTAAAGGGTTAAGGGATTCATGCCGTGATTCTGAAAAAAGAAAGCGCTCTTTCCTTTGAAAATATTAGGGGATGAACAGAATTGGTATTCATCAGAAATAAATTCAAATGATCCTGAGGCACGTTGAATCAATTGAACATAGTTCCCTTATTTTTTTCTATAGCTCATCATATTAAAAATACAAGATTTAACTTGCGGCATTCAGAAGATAAAATGTAGAAATTTGGCTATCGTTTTCAATAAATCGGTTAGTGAATATTTACGAGGATATCATTTTCAACATAACGTTGGCTTCATTTGAACGTCACTTTTTCCTCTTGCCTTGTTAAATGGAGACGATATTTTCATACTCGGGTTAAAATAGATGAATTTCATGGTGGTAAGGGTCTAACGATGTCAAAATCATACAACAAAGAATCACACAAAGGGGTCAAAAAATGGTACAAGAAAAAGTTAATAAGCTTTTTTGATTCATATAATTACTAATGCATATTTATCCAGCAAAAAAAAAATGGAGAAAGATTGTATATGGTTCTAATTTCACTGTCGTGCTTACTAGAAGGCAATCACTGAATGCAGTATCAAGCTACCAGACTGCATACTGGTAACTCGTTCATTTGAGTTACCAGTAGCGCCAACTTTATAGTCTCACGTTTTTCACATATCTACATGATTCTGGCGTCATATAATTACTAAACAAGTACCATTTTACAACCAGTCCATCTAATTGATAGAATTCATTTCTGGATTTGTGTTTCTAATTAACTCAGAACCCATATCTGCGGCAGAGATGAAATTTTCAATAATCAGGTTATACATTTACAAATTATATTCATGACATTACCTTTAGTGGAAACAAAGTAAAGCCGTTCGTTTACTCCGGTTCCTCCCTTTTCTGAAGTAACAGTCTTTCTTTTTGCTGGCCGGCGCTCTGGGAGAGGCGGTATTTTTGGACCAGTTTCTCCTTCTGCACAAAGCATTTATTTTAGATTCCAAAATATTTTCAAATAGAAGGCAATTTATTTGTCTTAAGTCCTTTTATAATTTCTGAATAACGAAAAATATAAAGGGGTTACATAAAAGCTCAAGAGTCCCTTTGACCAACAAAAGACTCCATTTACATTGCCATGGTTCCTTGACTCATGTATATGATTAGGTATTGTTACAAATCTGATATATTGTTTTCCTGTGTTGATAGCTAGGAAGAAAGGCTTACAGATATTTTTAATGGATGCGCAATGGATGCCACTCAATAACATCGAACCTTGGTGGTAACGAATTCGGCAACTTTGGGAAAAAAATGAAGACTATAGAAAATACAAGAATTATGGTGATATTCCTATTAGCAGTCGAAATCTGTAGATTCTTTTAGAAAATTATATACCCTGTCAGATAATCGGAATAAATACAAGGGATTGAGCTAAGACAGTCCCGCCAATTCTTTATTTGTAAAGTAGATCACAGAGCGAACTCTCTATCTGAACTCGGGGCTTTAGTGTTGTTTTCAACAAGTGCTATTCTTTGTGTAAGTCTCGACTGTGTTTTTATTTTATGTGATACGTGTTTTCTTGTGGAAAAATACTTTCTTGGATCATTCTCCGTTTCTCAACGTGTTGGATTGCTTTCACCGTACCCCAACAGGAAGATTTGTGTAAGAATATGCTAGACAAAGAAGGATTAAAAATTCCATAGTTTTCCCATTACAACAATAATTCAATTTTGGATGGAATATAAATTTTTCATAATAAATTATTCCCACTTACTAATACACGATTAATTTTTAAGGAATATGGAATTCATATCATACTTGGGCAGGTATGTTCCCTTAATAAGGAGAAAGTCGACTTTACTTTTGTAATATAAAAGGGCTCTAACAACAACAAAAAAAACCTGAAATAACTGTATCATTCTTAATACTTTCGTTCTTTCTGAGAAAGCTCACCTTCATCACCTTCAACGTCTTCTTCGCCTTCATCTTCTGCTTCTTCAGTCTACACGTAAATAATGTATTATTGAGATATGAACCATATCAAAGAATATAGATATTTAATCTTGGTATACAATGCACTGCAAATCCTTCGAACATTATTAAATAAACCATATTAAAGAATGTAGATATAAAGTTATAATCCAGCTACATATTACAATATTTCATGCACTTTTTGTATAAATGTATTCATTTTATTTTTCATTTAATCACCCTAATTTTACTTCTCGTTGTTTATACTTAAAACAATTCATTTTAAGAGACTCGTTTTCTTTCCCAGCCTGTGCTGTGCCTGTTAGTTAACTGTGTACGTAGTATATACTCATGAGCTGTCGAATGATTACCTTCTACCTGTGTTCCTCTTACCTGATGATTTTTTTTATCTTCTTTTCTCACTCTTTCTGTTCTTTTTCATTTTTTAAGGATAATCGAATTATCAGAATAAAGAGATAAGTAAATTGATTTTTAAAAAAAACCCGAAAATGTAATTCTAAAAAATAATTTCAAGGAGTATTGCAGCTCCATAGACTTTAAGTCTGAAAATGTCTACCTTAATTTTGTTGTCACAGTTACCAGAAAATAAAATAGTAAAAGACAATAATTGAAACCTCTTCCTCTCCTTCTTCATCTTCATCTACCTCCTCCTTTTCTTCTTTTTTCTTATCGAGCGTCCAACCGAAATCTTCCGGGGTTACCTCATCACTGTACTTACTTTCGACTATGTAGTAATCGCAGTGTCTGGCAAACACTTTCCCCCAGAATCGGACTTCCCCTATTTTGTACGTTTCAATCAAATCTTTCATGGCCAAAACCAAATCGTGGACTTCGATTGGATCGAGTCCAATCCCTGCCAAAGCAAAGCGCTGCATACTGAAATGGAGGTCGGATAAAGAAGAAGCGATATCCACTTCCGATTCGACTTCTTCAGCTTCAGCTGGCGGTTTTTGAAGAGGAGTGCTTTCATCTTCATCTTCTTCATCATCTTCGGCTGTTTTTAACTCCTCTTTTGAAGCAACTGGAGTCAACTAAAAAAAAATTACATAATTCATTTTTGCATTTCGTAAGATATGCGTACTAATAATAAGGATGAATGTTTGTGTGTGTATTAGCGCTCTACAGAGCGTTAATGAGCACATTTTGGGAGCCAATGGATTGGATATTGAATGTTCAGAAGCATCTGATTTTTAGGATTGGCGCTCTACATCTCAGATTATTTGGCCTACAGCTATCAAATTCAGCACTACATACTTTAGTACAGAAAATGTAATCCTGAAACAATCCTTTTTTAAAAAAATCAAATAAGAATTTAGCACATTTTTGTCGTTTTTTCCAAGATAACTTCCTAAAATAATACAACATAAAAATAATTCCTACATCATCTCAAAAAAAAAAAATTTTTTTTAATCATTTTAATAAAAATTTTCTTACTAAATAATTTTTTAATTGATTTTTAAAAAATATTTAAAGCACATTTTATTACAATGTAATTATTGTAAAATGAAGCTAAGATCATTTTCATTTTTGCTACGGATATTTCATTCTGGTTCTTTCTCTATAATTGATGTTCAAGATATGAAGATTCAGCTTATCATTCCATATTACGTGAGATAGTATAAGGCATGTTCTTAATGAATTTTTTAAATTTTTTTGTAATTATAATTAAGGTTTAAAATCAGAATCAAACAATAGTAAAAACTTTACACCGGGTGGCGATTTTTAAACACTGCTGCTATTTTTTTCTGACATGATTAAGTATATAGATAGAAAAAGAAAAGACATGCGCATAACACAAAGAACACAATTATACAAAACTTCTGAAGTAGGATGAATTGTGTGACTATAAAAAGTTTGAAGTTTAAAAATATTTCACAGAGTAAGTCATTAAAACTAAGTTAAGAAAATATTTAGTAAAAATTTTTAGCAGCGATTAATCTCGGAGAACCAAATAGTCGCCACAGATGGCTAATAAGACATAAAAATTAGAGATGCATAATCCACGATTTTTTAAATAACGAATAGTTTTGCTATTGTTATTTTTAAATATTTGTTCCAAATATCTGTTATTTTAATCATATTATTAATTAAAAATTATTAATTAGTATTAAATATAAAATTTATTAATTGTAATTAATACTTAATTTACTAATTTAAGTAACGTGTGATTGAATTAATTTATCTATTTAAGCTTACATCTTTAATTTAATTTTTTTTCAAAACTATTTATTTAGTTTCTTTATTGGAGTAAACCATTTTCTGAAAAATTTGAAATAAAAATATATGTCATTTCTTTAAATTGTTTAATTTAGTTCTATATTTTACCAATAGATGGCGCCAGCAGTAAAGAGAATATATGCAGTCGTGTCACAAGCAATTAAAAATGATCTTTATGGAATAGTGCATCATCCAATGCGAATATTGGAGAGTCAAGGTCAATCCCTGATCGTATCGATTATTACTTTCTAACGTGATTCAAGACCTGTAATCGTAATATCACCAGTAAGATCGTATCAAGGATTTGAATCACACCCCTCTTTGAAAAGTATTGACCACTGGTATTTGTGACTTTTTGATATTGGTTATGTAATAAACGCTCGTAAAATATTCGTCATCCCTAATAAAAATACTCTTTATGAATGTAGATCAATAAATCTCCCCTTGTTGGCATAATTCTTTTGGTTGTTTAAACGTTCCTCTGATCTAAATCATCATCTAATACAACCTCACAATTCATACATGCTATTCTTTAATTATCGAAGACTATAGGAAAATAAATCACTATTTAATTATATATAGATACACAGCAAAGAAAATATGCGCATCAGAAGATTTTGGTACAACCACATATCAAATTTTATATATGTCTTGCATTTTTGGGTAATCGCGTTTTCATGCATGAGAATGTACGAACGGACAATTTATTGGCGAATTTCGTTCAAAATTTGATACGGATGTACAATTTAGATGCTAAAATAATTTACCAAATTTATTCCACTTAACTTTTCGCGCTCGCTTGTACTAGGATAGACAGGCAGACAAATTTCCTACATATGTATATATTTCTTTCAAAATTTAATAGAAATCTGTGAGTTGAGTCATAATTCCGTATACCAAATTTCATCCATCTAGCTCAAAGCGTTTTTTAGACATCGTGTTCACAAACAGAAAGGCAAAATTCCAAATGTGTTTGTCGAACTCGTGAAGAACTGAATCTGAAAGTTGATTTTTTTTTTTTTTTTGATAATTAGAGTAGTTTTGTGGTGAAAGCTTATAAGCCAGTTAACAGCTACGCTACACGAACAATTGCTTTTGTATTGTGGTCATGTTACTCGGCTGTGAACCACAAGATCCCAGGTTCTATCCTCACTCATACCAATCCGCCACAGTTCCTTTGTTTATGATTACTTCGTATTTGAGAAGTAAAAATGAACACAAGATGATTTTATGTCAAATTAATAGCAGAATTTAGAATTAATTTTCTGATGCAACTATGCTTTCCTAATTAGAACAATATTGCAAGTTTTTTTTTTCTTCATTAAAACTTACTTTGTAGAAGCGTTTTTTGTCCTCAATGAACTTTAAAAGCACTTCATTTGGTGGAGTCAATTTTATAAATTCATTTTCTTCAGATTGCTTTTCGTCTTTCAGCGAAAAACTGATATCTTCCAGCTTATCCACAGCATCTTCTATTCCATGTCGTAAAATTTTATGCAGTATAGCAACCAAATGATCGTACCTTTGGAAAAAATAAGATACTATGGCATAAAAGAATCAAAAAATTTTTGTCATAAAAATTATAATTAGTAGTTCTATGAACACTTGTCGTCGTGTTAAAAAAATAAAATAAAATAAATCTAAAAATATGTTTTTCATCGTGGACATTAACGCTCCAGCTGCGTATCCCGCGATTTCCGCCGGTTAGCAATCAGTCCATTTTCTGTTGCATCCTGCGTTTTTCGCAATTTGGAATGTTTATTTTTACTATTGCAGATTTTTATTATAGTATATTATTATCGTGTAACATATAGTATCAGTTCACTTTCATTGAAAAATATTTAAATTTATTTGAAAACATCACACACAAATGGTGATTTTAAAGAATTACGCAGCCGGAGGGTTAAAGATTTGTCAATAATTTTAAAGCGAATTATGTACTCAAGTCATTGTTTTTAACATTATTTACAAAATAGTAATTGGATATCTCACCATTATTAAAATGATTCAAATATTTTAATGGTGCCATACTCGCCAAAAATTGAAAGAAATGTAACTGCCACCATTTTCGAAATTTTTTTTAAGGCTTCTCTTAAGAGCCATCATTAAATAAATTCACAGTAAAGATTATCGAAATATACATAATTATTCATATCAATAATTATTAAGATAAATAATCTGTGAGATATTACAGTAAGAGTATTTTGTTCTTATATATATGATAATGCTGTATTTTTTAATTGACGGTGAAGGATTGGGGATTCGTTGGCGGGCAAAATGCTATGCCTTTGAAAGAAAACAATAGCATTCTCTTCACTTGTAGTTATATTTTCAAGGGAAGGTGTTCAAATGTTATGGGACTTTTAAGTCCCATAACACCATGATCGAATGAAAAATCCTTTAAAAAAATACGATTTTCTTCCTGTAAACTTTGTATAATAAGCGCAAACAGATACTTGTTTTCTTCTCTTAAACTAGAAGCCCGCTCATAGCGTTGCAATGCCAATTTGGTCTTGGTGCTATGTTTGGCGAGTTTTGGCTCTTTCACAATCAATTAATAAGTACCGAAAATGCTTTAAAATCGATGGCTCATTGTCATTAATTAATTGTATTCATAAAAATACAATAATTAATTTTGACAAAAACCTACAAACTATGCAAATGCATACTTACAAAGAAAGATTAGACTTTGGACTCACAACCGAAAGCATGTTTTTGGCTTTTTCAAATTCAATTTTACCGACTGGACTAATGTCGTCTTTACTTTTAATGGGCCGGTACAGTTGTCTACCACTTTCGGCATTTTCTTCAACATGAAGATGAAGTAAATCTTCGTAATCCATCGCTATTCAATTAAAAATTATATAATTACAAAATGGTAATCGGAGAGAATTCGTACGAAATTAGATCACTAAGAATCATTTAAGAAAATATAATCGAACTACATAATTATTGGCACGGATTTTCAAATCCGATGATGATAGAAATCTAGTTTAGGATGCACCTTCGCCTTAACAATAATACCAAGTCACCAATAAAGATAACTGACCAGCTAATAATACCATAAAACAGTTATTGTCAGCCATCTTAATTGGTGACTTGATATTATTTGGCATCCTTTGTGAAATGAGAGGACATTCTAAACTAGATTTCAATCCAGATGATGAATATCAAATAAGAATGCCTCTAATCGTTGCATGTCCTCATACGAATTAAATTGTGTATTAATCGCCTGCCATTGGCTATTAGTTAAGAAGAAGATAATAAAATGTGATCTTTGGTGATATGTTTTGGCGATTATTTGCTAACATGCGGTTACGCACAAGTCAGAAATGAAATAGATGATTTATTTAGTCAACTCAAAACAATAATGACCATTTGAACATTCATTTATTTCATCAAAAATTAAAAATTATACTTGAGTATTAATGCCATGATAGCGATAATTAGTCCCCTTTCCCCATCCCCCCCAAAAAAAAATTGTCAAAGGTAGCAAGTTAATAGACTTGTGGCGGTTTGAATTGAGCGAGGAGTAACATGACCACAATACAAAAGCAATTGCTCGGATAGCATAGCTGTTAACTGGCTTATAAGATTTTTACCAGACTCTCCCTCCAGTGAATCGGAGGTGAAACGAACGATATGGCTGTTGAGTGGTGATATATTAGCTGTTGATTCTAACGCGCTTTTTACCACAGACTCTTACGTAACTGTTATGCATACTAGTACCAACTAGCTAATGTCACTAGCATACTTTTGCTAATCGCCTTAATAGGAGAAAAAAAAATTCATTCAGTATAATGTCTAGATTAGATAATTATTTGAACTACGAAGCTGTATATAATTCGATAATACTATAGCTATATATATTCGAGGTAAGTTTTTTCAAATCATTAGGCAAATTTTATAACAATCTTAGATGTATGATTCCAATGAAAAATAAAAACGGAAACAAAAGATACAGCTACATTATAAAAATTTAAGATCAGAAGGTTTCTGGATAAATCTTATGCCATGTGATATGAGAAAAATATTTCTTGTGGCTAACTTGTGGAATTTTTGAAATATTAAACTGAACATAAAATTTGATTCATATATAATTCAAGCATAAACTAACACTTTCAAAAAAGTTACATATGTTTCTATTTTTTAATTTTTTTTTTTACACAGCAGTTTCTAAAATTTCAGCTGTAGATGTTTGACTTATGATTTATATATGTAACCATAAGTCAGATCTACTTTATAATCTAAATAGGGACCAAGAAATTTCACAACAAATTGTATTTTGTAAATTCAATGTTCAGTATGCTTACTTGGTGTAAGCTAAATTTTAGCCTTTTTTAGGTGGATCCTAGCACAGCCCACCTCTTGGCATCTTTTTGAATTCTCGCCAAACGAGTGGCGATAACGTCGCCAATGTAACAACCTAGACGGATTTATTTTTATTTTATTATTTTATTATATTTTATTTATTTATTTATTATTTTATTTATTTATATTTTTATTTATTATTTTATTTATTTATTTATTTATTATTTTATTTATTTATTAATTTTTTATTATTTATTTATTTATTATATTTATTTTTTATTATATTTATTATTATTTCTGGCCTTCAAGTATCGTTTTTTAATAGAAAAATAATAAAAATAACAAATATTCAATTATTAGTCATCTTGGCGAGATTTCAAATAAGTCGCCAAGAGGTGGGCCCATCTAGGATTTTACCCTAAAATTTTCTTAATAAAATTATCTACTTGCCACTTTACCTTTGAAAAATTAAGAAGTATCACCCGATTGCTTCAAATTAAATCAAAATCAGAACACAGTTTTTCTAAGATTCATTTATCAGTTTTATATTTAATAAACAGTTTAATATATGTATTTATGTTTTCCACGATCACATGATACGATTCAGATATTTGTTCGTGTTGGCTTTGTCTGTATTGTATCGTTTTAAAATGAACTTGCTTTGATAATATTATGGTATCTATTGAGAAAATTTCTGGATGGCAACGACTAATACTCCATCTGCATAGTGAATTAATTTCAGAACAATTGATGTAAATAATTGACAGATTCCACAACTACATTTGTGATTACAAGATCACAAACGAAATTTCCTTTAAGTTACCGCGTTTAAATGAATATGAATAAATACAGACTGACAGACGGTCTGTATCTTTTGACAGATTTTATTTAAATTTTGATAAAGTCTATATATTAGATGCTAAAACTGTAAACCAAATTTCGTTTATCTAAATTCTTATGGGTTTTTTTAATTAACATATTTACATGCTTGCAAAAGTGCAAACTGACAGACAATTGGTTTTAGTCCCAATTTTGATATGAACCTACAATTTACATTTTAATATTGAACCTTAATTTATACATGAATTTTTATCGATCTTGCGCTTTTTAGTTAAAGAATTCACATGTACTCAATCAACCAGACATTCAGAATTCCTTTGAATAGAGTTCTCTCATAATTTGACAGAAATCAAAATGGAAGGGAAATTCTGTGGTGGTAGCTTCATAGGCCAATTAACAGCCTCCAAACTATGGTGATCACTTTTGTCTAGTGGTTATGTTACGCGACTACGGACCTAAAACATTGCGGATTCGATCCTTGGCAATTCAATTTCCACGTTCGTGACCTTGACCACGCATCCTTCATGCAGCTGTCGTGCCGCCAACTACCTGCAACAAAAAAGCAACCAACGCAAGTCATCAGACACACTTGACGCAACAGCAACAACTCACACGCGCTCACAATAACGTTTGGCGCGATAAAATCGTTCGTCTCCCCGCCGACTCAGTGATGGGGGAATATTGTGATGGTAACTTCATAGCCAGTTAACAGCCTCCAAACTAGGGTGATCACTTTTGTCTAGTTGTTATGTTACGCGACTACGGAGTCTAACGTCGCAGGTTCGATACAACAGGAATTCAATCACCGCAAGTCTATATTCCAAATTTCATAATTCTATCTCAAACAACTTTTGAGTTATCGTGCTCACAGACAGAGAGACAGACTTAATACCAAAAAATACGTTTTTCGGACTCTCACGTTCGAATTTTCTAATTATTACAATATTTAATATAAGTAAAAAAAGGGAAATTATGTTATTTTTGTGAGATGAAAAATCAAAAATTAGTTTAGCGAATAGCCCCAAGATAATAGATTTCAAGCGTCTTTAGAAGATGTCAGATGTAAATTTGAAAGTCAGATAGCAAGAGAATATTTTAGAAAAGAATAAAAAGCTACAGTCTTTCTTACATTTAAGCCTACTTTTTCATCTGATAACCCAGCATCAATAGTGAATTTTAGCAGGAGCTCTTAGATATTTCCTTGAAATATCTCAGCATGTAGTTTCTGCATTAAGAGGGTTATGAGCTTTCCCAGTTTTGCAACCAATTTCGATGTATATAAAGTATTTAATATTGCTTACAGTTTACATTAGAAAGAGAACATATTTTACTATTTGAATTTATAAGATGTATCTGGCTATTTTCTTTCATTTTCTCGTATATGTAGTATAGAGAATGTATAGTAACCGTCAAAAACTGAGAACTCGTGATTTTGACGTATCTCCACGTTTTAGATCCCTCCGAGTTCGAAAAACACATTTTACGAAAATATCCTTCTGTCTGTATGTCTTAGACAAAGTTAACTCAAAAACGCTTTGAGTTAAACTGTTGAAATTTGGTATACTGTCTACACCAAATTTTCAGATTTCTATAAATTTTGTGTAAAATCTGAACAGAGAAAGACCGTCTGTACGGCTATTCTATTAACACGATGATTACGAAACTAAGAGAGCTAAGTAGATAAGATTCGGTACCTATAGTGTAAATATCTGTCAAATTTTGAATCAAAAATCAAACAAAAGGTTGATTGTCTGTCTGTACTTTCAGAAGCATGTAAATGCGATAGTTCAAAAACTCATTGATTTAAATATATCAAATTAGGTATGGGATTTTGAGACTACAAGTGCAATTTTATCTCAAATTTTTATTTCAATTAGTTAAAAAAAACTTGTCTAAAACAAAAATTTGATTTTTGTATCCTATTAAAGCTTGACTGAGCTGTAAAGAAATTATATATAGTTTTAAAGAAGTTTGTTGTCAATTGATTTGCTTTAATTTTATATTTTTTGTCAATTATAACATATATAGAATTCTTTTTTTTTTTAATATGAAAATATTAGGGGTTTTTTTTTTTTTTTTATTTATTTTTTCACACTTTTAATGTTATCTTTAAAAGTACATTTATTCATAACATAAAATATAATAAGGATTTTTAAACAATTAGAACATTTAAAAGATTTGCATGAATTTTAAAGCATATGAATATTTCTTTGTATTGTTCACCATAATTCTTACTTTAAAAAGAAGTTGATTTAGTTTATAAACTTGAAAATTCAAA
Source organism: Argiope aurantia (assembly GCA_026543865.1). Taxonomy (NCBI): domain Eukaryota; kingdom Metazoa; phylum Arthropoda; class Arachnida; order Araneae; family Araneidae; genus Argiope; species Argiope aurantia. The sequence goes on from JAPMOR010057079.1 coordinate 173,583, forward strand.
CTTTTAGCTTGAAAAAAAAACAATTAAATTAAAAAAATTATCAAAAGAAATTTTTCTAACACTTTTTAATCAAAGATATTTGGCAATTATACTTCAATTCTCATTGAAAAAGTAAATTTATTTTAAATAAATATTTATTTATTTCATCAAAAATAACAGCAATAACCATTATTGGCACATTGGTGAATAATCCAAATTTTACTTTGAAAAGTTCTTTAACAATTGAAGTGGTTCATTTCACTTCCTATAGTGTCCATTTAATTAACATTAGCTTAATTCAATAATAGTAATAAGATTGTGTTATTGATTCTTCATTTTGTATCATTTTAAGAGTTAATAGAAAAATACGAGTTATTCGACGTTCGGCCGAAAACTCTTATTTTTCGACATCACACAAATAATTATTTATCATAATTAAATTTGCAATTAAATATTTATTTATTTCGATTTAAATATAAAATCAATCATTGTGTGTTATTTTGAAACGAAATAAAATAAATTCACTAGTCTTCCATTGAAAAACTTCCACCGCTGCTTCTGTCAAGCGCAAATCTTACGCTCATGAAAATAAAATATAAATGTGTTTGTTTATATCACTTTTTTAAATAAAAGGAGGTGAAAAAATGAATGTTGTACACTGTTAGCCATTCGCACTTTTTCTCTTTCACTACTGTGCACGAAGACGCACGAAAAAAATGCCCTGGACATCACTTACTCCTTTTATACTACTGACAATAGGGAATAGTCAGTACACTTAAAATTATATAGTATTAATATGTACACTAATAAAGCCAAATGTTATGAAAGGAGGGGGGCATTTATCAGCATTGACACGTCACTCTTCATAACAACTAATTATGTTATATTGTTTCCATAGCACTATTTGAATAAACAAATTGCAGCTTCATATATATATGATCATTCACAAAACCAATAAACTCTAAAATATGTCTGTTCTTTATTTTACAAAACGTTTCTTTTATAACAATAATATATTACAGGATTGACGAATATTATGCTGACTTGATTTTCCTTTCTTCTTCTTCACATTTTTCGAAAACTTCATCTAAACTCAAAACTTCCCTTTCAACATTCAAACCTTTTATTCGGATCAAAGTGTTTTCTGAATCAGCTGCACCGAACTTCCTCATGCTCTGGTAAGCTGTAAAAAAATTACAATAATTAAAAATATTCAATAAAGAATACATTTTTTTCAAGAAAAGGAACTTTTCCATTAGTCAACAGCAGCTGGATGCCAGTCAAATTTACTAAATAATCCAATTACATGCCATGTGATTTTTAATAACTTGGCAGAAAAAGTCACATTCAATCATGCTGTCCAACTACTGAAAAAGTATCCATAATGTTTATTTACATTTGGAAATGTAAAAGATAAATTCTAAACACTTCTCCTGATAAGATGGTAAACATTTTAAAACTAGTAAGGCAATTTAAATAGAGATGGAAGCATTCTGAAATATATCTAATATATAAAAATCTCGTGTCACGGTGTTTGTGTTCGAAATTTTGACATTAAATTTTTTATATGTATTTGGTAGATATGAGAATAGGTAGTAAAGTATACTTCATAACGCTAGGTAAGTAGGGTGTTCCTATCCACGTTCACCGTACGCTGATGAGATCAACGCTTGCTTGAAATCATCGCCACTGTGACGTAACGTTGAAAAAGTCCAGCTAAAAATAAACACGCGCGTCCGAATGCTACAAGATCCATCTGCCGACACATTCTCAGACCAATTGTTAGATATCGGCGATGGAAAAGTTGATGTCTAATAAAATACTGGATGCAAAAAATTGCCCACTCATTTCTGCACTATCGTTGCTTCGCAAAATGCTCTCATTGACCGCACATTTCCCAATGTACGCAAACAATACATAAATCATGCATGGCTGGCAGAAAGAGCCATTTTGGCAGCAAAAAATGTGGACGTCGACGATTTAAACTTCAAGATACAGCAGTCGTTGCCAGGCGACTTGGTATCATACAAATCGATCGATACAGTTTGCGATGCTAACGAAGCTATAAATTATCCAACAAAATTTTCGAACTCACTGGATTTGCCAGGCATGTCACCACGCCTTCTGCGACTGAATGTTGGATCTTCAGTTATTTTACTTCGCAATTTGAACTCACCATGGCTGTGCAATGACACACGATTGGTCATTAAAAAATTGATGAAAAATGTCATCGAAGCCGCCATTTTGAATGGTAAATTCCGAGCCGAAAATGTTTTGCTACCACGAATTCCAATGATTCTAACAGACGTGCCAATCGAATTCAAACGCGTTCAATTTCCTATTAGATTCGCATTCGCAGTGACAATCAATAAGTCGCAAGGCCAAACGATGTCTGTTTGCGGCTTAGATTTGGGCACACCATGTTTTTCACGCGTGGCATGTTCTCGCGTGGGCAAACTATCGAGCTTATTTGTGTTGGCTAAAGACGGACTGAGAAAAAATATCGTACATTCAATTGCTCTTCGATTTTTTTTATTTCATTTTTATACTTTAGGATGAAAAATATATTACTTTTTTCACTTTACTTTTAAGAGATCAAACAATGTATATGTTCATTATGTTAAAGAAATACATTATACTGAGAAAATGAATGGTTGGTATTTTTTGTTTTTATCGGCGATCATCGTCTACAATTCTCCATTCCTCTTTCTGTCATAGATCCCATGTAATATATGTACGTACACACTTACAATGCATTCGTTAACAACCAAAATATTCAATAGAAATCATTTATAAGGCAGAACAACGTTTGCCGGGTCAGCTAGTATATATATAACATACATACATTACATTTTTACAGACATTATAATTTTTGTCAAGCACATTTTCATGAAAATAATAAATCAATAAAGAAAGCAATGAAAGTGTCATGTACAACTTTTGCACGATGTAAAATGATTATAAAGAATTAAAATGCTGTATAGTTCTATAACAAGGCATATAAAACAATTTTTAGAAGAAAAATGAATTAACTTTAATCTTAAATTTTCCAGAACTTATAATCTCATACCTTTTTATCTTGTTTTATTTTTATCTTGTTATCTTCAATACAATATTATATTTTCAATCTTGAATTTTATATAAATATTTAAAAATTTCTCCTACTCCCCCCCCCAAAAAAAATCACAATTTCAGATTTATATCTATGTTTGTTTGTTTGTTTTTTCTGTTTGAAAGTGTTAGTATAATAATTTAAAAACATGTCTAGCCAGGCAGATAAAAGTCTGGTTCGTGAATATTACACCATAGTAAAATACCACTATGTATCACATTTTGGACATAATCTGCTAATGAAAAGATGCATCTTTTTATATATGCATACTCGATTTTTGCAATTTTATAATGAAACAAAACACAGGCACAATATATTGTGAAATATAAAAGATACTTGCATATTTCCTATTTTATAATATATATAAAAGACTAAAATGTAAATGAAACTAATGATATAAAAATGTATTTTCATACTCCCTCAAATAACTATTTAGCAGGTACTGGAGTAACTGAATTGCTTTTTATTTGACTTTTAGACATTTTTATATATGCCAGGAATATTCTACTCACTACAGCCTCAAATGGCAATATAATTATTTCATTACATATTTCATTTGCAATCCTATTAGATATTTTTATAACACTTGATGACTGGTAAGAAATAATACAGACTTTTAAATGAATTAAAACCAACAATATAAAATAAAATTAATGTTGATAATTTTTAAATTGTTACAAACTTGAATGCAATTAATGAAAAATATTTAGCATCACAAATCATATGAGGCACTTCTATCTATGCTTAGATTCTTACAAAGAAATTTCCAGGTACAATTTTGAAGCTATATGCCATCTTTTTCTTTCTCCTTTTTTTTTTTTTTTTTTTTTTTTTTAGCAATGATAATAAAAAATTTGGAGGCTATTAAATTTAATAAACAAATTGCAACTGCGTAAAACAAAAAAATTCAGGATTTAAATTACAATCTTAACATTTTTCTTTACATTTTACATCAAATAGATAAAAGTATCTGATGGCAGAGGAGAAACAGATGAGAACTTCTTTTTAATATTTGAATAGATAGCTTAAAAAATAATTCATAAATCAAAAATTAAATTAAAAATTAACAGAAAGGTGATTTAACATGGAATTAAAAAGTTAAAAACTTATTACAGTTGTGCAATTTTTTCCATTTCAATGAATTAAGAAATTGAATCAAAGTTACTAAATATTAATACCTGCATGAAAAAAAAAATCTGAAAATGTGATATTATTGTGACAAAAGGATATTTTAAATGTACAACAAAAAGTTTTAAGACATAGTTAAAGTTATAATTTAAATAATTTATTTCTTTAAGATAAGCAGAATCTCAGTATAATTTATTATAAAAAGGAATTCTTTTAATTTTTTAAAATCTTCCTCTTTATATATGCTAAAATAATATTAATAACTAATAATTGAGAAACTTAAGGAATTGTTAAACTTAATTACACATGTGCGAGCACACACACACAATAAATTCATGGGTCAAACTTTAAGGATTGATAAAATACATATAAAGAAGTTTTTTTTTTTTCTTTTTTTTTTTTTTTTTGTATAGCAATATAGGGTCAGAAATGAAAAATGTAAGTGAAACAAGTAAGTTTAAGTTAAGTACAAACAAAGTAGAAAAATACACTGTCTACAAGATTTCAATTAACTCTGATGAGGACTTTATTGTAAAACTTCAAATTGTCACTGCAATTTTCATGAAACATTAGGCATCTTTGAAAGAGTATGCCTAACACTTGATAGACCAGTATCGATGTTGGGGTGACATATCTGTGCACCCCAACATCGCACATATCTAGTCATATTATGTAAGTAAAGAGTTTCTTTTTCATTTCCTTAGCATTTTTTCCCCACAAAAACTTTTTATTTCCAAACACATGCTCCTATACACACACACACACACAAAAGCTATTTTATTCATATGTAACCCACTCTTAAAGTTTGATCCATGAGTTTAAAGACAATCTGTAAATATATACATAAGACAGATTACTAAGATACAGCAAATTTTCCATTTTACATCTCATCATGTAAATAAAAACAATGTAAAAACCAATTATTGGAAAAAAATCATTTTTTTTTTCATTCAAAACCAGTAATTAGGAAGAGCCAAGATTTTTACTATGAAACAATGATTTGCATATCTGGCCAAAGTATGCCAAAATTAAAACATACTGCATTAAACAGAACAATAATGCAACTTTTTTTAAAATCAAAATTTTTTAAGATAAAATTAAATAGAAAATAAATAGATATGAAATATTTAGTAAATCATTACTAAAAATGTGGAAAATTAAGTGAGTGAACTGACCTATATATTTATATAAACTGGAAAGCAATTAAAAAAATAAGCAGAATTTTGAAATATTCATTTTAAATATATAGAATGAGACAAACAAAATAAAATATTAATGTTTAGAAGAAAATAACAATGGAGTATAAAAATACTTATAGATGCAACGGTAATAGACAAAAAGTCATTGGAATACTTTTGTTAACTGTACAGTAGCTAATATAAAGAATAAATTTTATAAATTTTATGTAAGCTGGTAACCACCAAATATTATAATATACTAAGTACAGCAATTTTACAGCATGGCTTTGATGAAACCTATACATTTTACAGTATAAGGGCAGTTGTATTTTGTGCATTTGTCCACCCAACTGTTTGAATAATCGTAGAGATTATAGTCGCAGGGACATGGAGAGGTGTTATGTATCTTGTGTATAGTTTGGATACATTAAAAAAAAATTTAAAGATGCCAGACTTTTTTTTTTCTTCTTAAAGCCACAATCAGTCCTTGTAATCTAATATATTCCCTATGCCCAATACCTCAGATAAGTTTTTAATTAGGAATCCAGTAATTGCAATAAGAATTACTTTTTGAAGAATGCAAAAGAATAAAGAAATTTAAGAAGAAGACAGCACAATTCAGCTCCAGGCTTGGATGTTATAAATGTGGTTGCATTAATCAGATTTTTTTTTCCTTCGCATAATTTTAATTTTTATATTACTGTCAATGAATGAAATATGTGATTAAAAATACCATCTATTGTAATATGGAGTATTTAGCAAAATAGCTGAATAAAATAAATTTCTTAAAATACATAAGAGGATTTTTTTTTCTGCTTTATTAGTAAAGTTTTCTATTTTTCATTAGTTAATTACACTCAGACTTACGTGTGATAGCTATACCACTAGCATAAGGTGATTCTTTATTAGTATTATTTTTAAAATAATAAAGAGACCATCCAAATGCTGTCCAGGCAAAAACAAAGTACAATAAGGATGAATTCATTTCCCATCTTTTAGCTACAGGATGAGGAATAGGCCGAAAATGAGTTCTAAAAAATACCCTCGCATAATGTCGAAACAAGCCCATTTCAGTGCCAACTGTGAAAGATATAAAAAACAAACTGCATTAAACAAATGGTATGAAATTAATAATGAAAAACAAAATTTAAAGGCATTGTAGTTGAAAAAGTTTTCATAGCATTTAATAGAATAGATACCACATCAACATTGTGTTAATAAAAAAAAATACATATAATCTGACAGAATTTTTGCTTCTTTCTCATTCCAAAAACTAATAATGATTTAATAGACCTTAAATTAATATACAAAATCTGGATACTATTCTCATTTTTCACAAACTTCACAGTTATAAGAAGTGTTTTTTATTAATATGCAATGTAAATGAAATATTTCACATTTATATTAAACAATATATTTTCTAGTGTAATATTTAATTTATATATTGATCACAACACAATCCATGTTTAAACAGACTTCTATTTTAATGGACACTCTTCAACACCAGTTGCTTAATTAGTTAAATTAAGGATTTACAACATTTCATGAACATACAATTAAGTCAAAAGAAAAGAAAAAAGTTAGCTAATTTATTTTTGCTTTAAAGTGTCATTTGCATCAAATGAAAAATCATACATAATAATAAAACCATCAATTTACAATATATGATGTATATACACTGAAATGCAGTTTTACCAATTAAAACAACATATTTTCCTTTTGATTTTATCATTTTTATAAGCATATGATTATTACATTTAAATATTCTAAAATTCTGTTATTCAAACGATTAATTGCAGTGATCTGAGTACTAACAGGATTTTAGAACAATTAATTTGAAACTTAAAGAAAGATTTGAAAGAATCTTTTATTTTTTTTCAAAACATAATTATTAACCACTTAATAATGTGTATACACATTATACATATGTCACATTATCATATTTTTATTATTTATAAACTAAAACATTATAATTTTATGCAAAAAAAATGTGCAAAATACATAAAAAATTCAAATATTTCTCTAGATTTGTTCATTTCAGCAGTCTGAGACGACCAATTTTCGGTGGTTCTATCTCACTAAGAGTGACACATGGAAGGATATGCACCATTTTTGGAATTTACTTTACTGTTAAATTTAAACATCTCCTCCTTTCCTCTCGCCCCTATTTTGTCAAATAAAGCCCATCTTAACACATGTGCAAAAGCGTGGCGGGTTTTAGAATCCATTGGAGAACAATGTTTTAAATACTCATCATGGTTTTATTTATTTAGATAATAGAGATAATAAGCGAATAAATGAACATAGCATAAGGTTTGCTTTGGAAATTCTGGGAGTTTATGCAAACAATTTCATATTTTTTATCTGGCCTAAAGATATAAGTTCTAATTCTCAATAAACATACAGAAACATCCTGAATAAAAGGAATAAGACGAGTAACAAATATGATGAATTAAAAGACCTTGCTTTAGAAATGTGATTGTTTAATTCAAAATGTGGGTACAGAATCAAAATTCTATAATCTTTGTTTTATGAATCATAAACCTCAATTATGATTATTTGCAAATGACTAGATTGGTAAACAAGTACACTTTTTAAAGGGGATAGAAATAGTGAAACAAACAAACATTATAATTAACAGATTAATGTAATGCAAGTACACTTTGTGAAATTTTCAATTCAACTTAATTTTTTTAGTTAATTATATTTTTGTTACCACAAGTCATATATCAACATTCTATTAGAAATAAAAATCAGTAGCATATTTTGACAACTTGTCACCTGATAATGATTCAATGATTATTATGGCATTGAACATCACTTATAGCCATCTGGCGATTTAAATGAAAGATTCATAATTAATTTTTCATCAATATATGAGAGAGTATGAACAGAAAGATGGAAAAAAATAAATAAACTCTGCACACAGATGATTTAATTATAAAATTAATGTTCAATGTTTCGAATCATTTCCCTCATGTAACGTTCCCAACAGATACATTTTAACTCTATAATCAACAGCTTGAATCATAAGAATACAATTTTAGAATAATTCATCGCATGCAAAATTATAACAATATACCATATACAATTGAAGAATTAATTATGCTTACCAATGTAATTTTTACTCAGCGATTAAGCATTAAAAACAGAAAAGGAATAAATATTTGTTATCAATGTATAATATTAATAATGTGAAATCTATAAAGGAAAATAGTTCATTTACAAAATTTTAAAAACGCACTTTAAGAACATCAAAGGACACAGAAAGTTATATTTACAAACACTAAAATAAAAAGCTGGTGAATTGTTGATTGATTGTTTTAAATCTGCTTTCATCAGTTATGATAAGCTGCGCATTCTTTATTTATCGTACTGGGGCTATTATTAATTTTATTTAATTTTTTGAGGTGGGAGAAGGAATTTTATCTAAGATCTCTGATTAATATATAAAAACTAGCTTCATCATGCAAAATAGAAAAACAGAATATTTTAGTAGACAGAATATTTCAACTTTAGCAATAAATAAAATTTATGCATTTTTAGTACTGCCATCTACAGGTGAAAATTTGAAGTAAAAGTTTTGGAAACTATAATTAGCCCTGCAGTCGGTTGATCAATTGCTTTCCAGGGGCCATGAGCAACGGTGCTACAAATACGTACTTTCTATATTAAAATCAAGGAATGTTTGAATTTCAGATCCAAATATTCAGGAATTTTTTTGCTTTTAAATTCGCTTATTAAGCAATATTGGCCCCCCTCCCTTACAAATAAAAAAAATTGTCTTAGAAGTCAGTCTTTCAAAATTTTTACTATTGCAATAAAACATATAAAGATAAAATTAAAATAGCATTGTAAGTTTTGCTGCTTTTATACAAGGAGGAAAAGGCGTGGCAGTTACATCTATCCAGTTTTTCTATATCAAAACGATGACAGTTTCGTAGAGGACATTTTCATTCCATCATTAAACTTCAGAATATATCTAATTTTTAAACCGTTGCATCTTCTGAGTTTCCTAAGCTGTAGGAAATGTTCTATAGTTTTTTTTATAAAGATAGCCAGCAAATCCTGAAATTAGACACACAAATATAAGTTCATCTTTAAGAATACAATTATTCTCAGCTGAGATAAGTTATTATTTTTCTTCCTTTCATTTGATTCAAAGAGCAATCATCAATATTATGTTTACTTTCCATTTTCAGAATTGAAATTTATGAATTTAGAATTGAGTTGGACTGAGTATTTATTTAAAAAAACATAAAATAGTTGTTTACATGTCGTGGTTTGACGTTGACACATTTTGTATATTCTGCTTGCAATATTAAATCTGGGAAAAATTAAAAAATTCTCCTATAACTGTTTTCTTTAACAAAAAAAATATTTAAACAAAACAGAAATAAATTTATCAAATGCCCCCCAAAGTCCTTCCAGACATGCGAGGAAATTTTTAATGAATTTCATTTTGTATTTTCACTTTCATTATAATGTATAATTTCGATTTATTTTTAAAATTCTCTTATTTGATACAAAACTATAACGCTTATACTTTTTGAGCTATAACAGAAAAAAATATTTATTCAGCGAAAAGAGCTTCTTCAAAATTATTAGAAATGAACATGAGCTTTAATTATATAATTATTAAAGTTTGCTACAGTTAACAGAATAATAAAAAAACTATGCATTTTAATTTTTCTTTGTTGGATTTATTTAAATGCGCTGATACATTTCATATCCTATACCACTGCAAAAATGTTCTCTTATTAGTGTTTTTTTTTCAATTTTTTCGTGTATGAAGCATACAGAGAGAAATTATTGTAACCATCAAACAACTTGAATTCGAGATCTAAATGAAACTGCTTGTTCTACAAACCCCAAATGCAAAAAAAAAAAAAAAAAAGGGGGGGGGGGAGGAATGTTTGTTTGTTTTTCAATTTGCTGTTATCTGTAAACCGCTATATATATATAACTCAAACACATTTTGAGCTAAATACATGAAATTTGGACTTTGCACCACATTTTGAACAATATTCATGAAGAAGGCTATCTGTCCGGTTCTCTAGAGCACAAGTAACCACGATAATGACAAAACATAAGAACTACGTAGAAAAATTAAATATATACATTTAGCATCTAAAACGTTGACAGATATTAAATTTCAATCAAATCTGTCAAAGAGTTGACAGTCTGTCAGTCTTTACTTTTGTATACATGTAAATGAAATCTTGTCTGCAATTATAATTCTTTGTCAAAAAAAAAAAAATCGTTTTCATTCTATTAGAAAAAGGCTTAAAAAATACACGTTTATTTTCTAGTGCTTGTATATTTACTGTAATTCCACGTTAAATAGCCAAATAGATTGTCAAAGAGCGCAAGCTAAATTCAGTGAAATGTTCAAAAGCATGTATTTCTATCACTTTCTTTATTGTACTATGAAGCACACAACTCTCAAGTGTGGAATTAAAAATCTGACCTTGTGACCTTCACGGCCCCAATGTCCACAATTTTATGCGGGAGTGGACGACAGCATCTTTGTTAGAGAGTTTCATGGAGACTACTCACGCTGATTTGCTTTAGATAGAAACTGGACTAGCAGTAAAATTCACTCGATTATATATAAATTTTGAAACATTTTCTTTCTTCATCGAGATTAGAAAAAAAAAGAATCAAAGAACAAAAAAAAATCAGAAAAATTTGCTAAATGACAGACGAAAAGTTTCTAATGAGTCATATCAATTGCATAGAATAAGAATTAAATAACAAAATCGTAAATTCATTTGCAAATTTTCGACCCTTGAAGACACCGGTGACTGCAAGTTTCTTGGGAAGCACTGACTCGAGGGCCCGAAGTATACGACAATAAATTTAATACTATTAACTCAATAATAGGAAATTAAACTTTCGGATCATATAGCAGTTTTAAAGACAAAAGGTAGATAACTCTGAATGAGATCAACAAACAATTAAACAAACAAAGAAGTAAATCAACTTAAATCGTTTTGCAATAAATTTCGTTATTTAATTGCAAAGAGAATCAGTTCGAAATACTTTAGGTTTAAGATTTCTTTTAATTCCTCGTATACAAAGAAAAAGTATTGCATTCATAAATAATAATAACAATAATAATAAAAAGACATTGGGATTTTTACCTCTTTGAAGCAGACCACCTTAAGAGTGAAAAGCACGCTTTCAGAATTATGGTTACTTTCTGGGAGGAGATAACTCAAAAAGGATTTTTGCTAAACATACATGATTTTTTAACCAAATTCGTGAATTTCTATTAATTTTTAATGAATCTATCTACTTTATTATCAATTTTTGTTTGTTTGTCTGTCTGTCCGAATGCAAATCAACGCGATAACTACGAAAAGTAAATAGAGAGGTAGATATAATTCAATACACAGATTCAGTATCTAAAGCGGAGATCTGAATTAAATTTTGAACCAGATCCGCCCTGATGCAGATACAGAATAACAGATTTTTTTCAGGAGGGTGGCTTAAAAACGTTCTTGGGAATGGAAATTTTCCGCAGAGGTTTGTAGGTCAATAAAAAACAGCAAGTCGGCAGGGCATAAGGTGTTTCGGACTGAAAAGTGTCGTTATGTCTGAAGCATTTATAATTTTATTCTCTATACACATCTAAAAAGAACAAAGCACACGCTTGGAAATTTCAATCAATTGCACTTAATATATGAGAGTGAATTTTGCAGTGATATCCAGGCCCTTCGAGTATCCGACGTGATTTCGTTGATTGGGCGTTTGTGGGTTTGGGCGTTTCAGTATTTATAGAGTTAAGAAGGGATATTTTTGGATGTACGAGTCCAAATTAGCCATTGCGCCGCGATAGTGCTGGTGGCAAGGTCTTGGCTTTGGAACCGAAAGGTTTCCGGTTCGAGACCCGATTCCACCGAAGAAGCGTTGTGTAAGTGGGTCTACTGCACGTTAAATCCGTCGGGGCCAAATAGGCTAGTGTTGCTTTCAAATGGACGTTAATATGACTAAGCTAAACCAAATTGGCCGTAAGTCATTCGGATACCTTAAAAGCTATGTAATTCGATGATGATATCTATGAAATAGCAGAGGAAAAGGCTTATGTATCCGAATAGCTTATATTAGCTTATATTAAAGAAATCCCTGAATTATGAATGTTTATATATCCGGATCTCTTACTTAAATTCAAGACAAATAAATAATTAGAAAAAATTAAAGCAGTGTTCCGTGAAATGAACAAGAGGACTAAGAAACAATACTTTTATATCTAATGCTTTCATGATTGTAAAACATACCTGTTTTGTACACAGGTGAATTAAATTATAACTATTTTCTTTTTTTGGCAATGCTTCTGTTGCACATATAGCTATCAATTATCAGTATATTCTGAGAACAAAATGAAAAAAAAAATATGTTCCGATGAGAAATAAAAATAATTTACTCCATTGAAGGTCTTAATATAACAATAATGAATGGAGATTTAGTTTGAGATAATTTCGAAGCAGTCCTTTCATCTTGAGATAATTATTGTATTGTCTTTTAGGCAAAGTTTTATTGATTTCAAAAAAACAAAATTCAGTTTTTTCTGCTAAAATTTTATAATAATGTATGAAATTTATGCAAGTGAAAACGCTGGTTTGCGCGCATATGTCTGTCTATTTTTATCTTCATTTAAATTCGAAGGATATTTATGTTTTTTGGTTGGAGAAAGTCACTAGTAATATTTATATAAAAAGAAAATGTTGGCGCATATGAAAAAATCTTAATCCTTAGCATCGCTGCTGGTTATCACCTAATCTAGTTATAAGTAAAAATATGCTTGAAACCAGGGGAGGTGTCTCCAAAACTTTCCCCATACTCTCTAATAAACTTTTCATAACAAAGAACGCCTTACACATTGGCGTAATAATAACTTTCGGCATGAATCTAGCATTTTTACGTAATTTATCGTGTCTTCCTTGGCGAGTTATTTAGTGGAGATCAATCCCTGGCATGCGGTAATAGCATCCAAAAACCATAGTTTTGTTTTGGATACATTTTCCCATAGTCACAAAATCCCATATCAAATTTGTCATTGCGATTTTGAATCATCGTGTTTACATATTTCTGAAAGTACAGATCAACTGATAGTCAACTCCTAATTGCTCAAAATTTTACAGGTGTCTACACTATGGATGTTAAATTTGTTAACCGAATTTTATCTATCTAGCTCTCTTCTTTTTGTAATTATCACATTAATTTATATTCGAACAAGTGGACAGACGGTCTTCGTCTGAATGGGTTTTGCTCAAAATTTGATAGATGTTTGATTTATTATGCTTTTTCTTCCAATTGCATTAAAATGCACCGAACCTTAAATCGTGTTTTTTTTAAAAAAAAATTAGAGTTCTTTGTTTATTGAAAACAGCACAGTTAATCACAGTAAATTATTAATATGCTTATTGAACTAGGAATGATGCAAATAAATAATGTTTTATATGCCTTTATTTATTTTGTTAAGCTCCAAGCTTGTAAAGATGAATGTTCTTTTATGAACTTTTAATTCACTTAATGATGGGCTAGAGTTTCTGAAATTTTGTACTGCAATAAACGACTTTTAAACGCAAACACAAACGCAATTCGAATTCTTGTTTTCTACTCAAACTTAAAAACGTAACAACAGTTTCAAACATAAAACAAAAATGAAGAGTTGAGTTGATCCAGCTATACAGAGAGAGTTGAGTTGTTACAAAATATAATGTGAGTATCTCGTGTATAAGCAATAACTGTTTAACGTCACAACTGAATTATCTTTTACAGTACATTTATTAATCAATTGATTACCAACTATTCGAATGATCTATTTAAATTATTTAAATATAAGTGGTGCTACTTGATATTAAATTTGAAAAGAATTAATTGTAGAACTTGATAGCATTTATAATAAATAATATAAATAAGAGAAAAAAAATATTCGATGAATTGTATTTTTTTATTTTATTAATAAAAATATATTTTTTCAAAAATATTTTATAAAGTTATTTAGTTATGTTCTTTATATTGGAAATGCTTTAAATAAGCGTTTCCAATACAAGCTTCATTAATAGTCTTTAAATTTCCTATTGTCTAAAAGTTTGCATTATTCTATTTTTATAAACGTACAAACTTTCTTTCTTCTCGACATTTTATCAGAAAATAAATCTATATCTATATCTATATCTATATCTATATCTATATCTATACTTATAATAAAGCTCAATGTGTGTGTGTGTGTGTGTGTGTGTGTGTTGGCGCTCTACAGGCCAGACCATTCAACCTACAGCTACCAAATTTGGCACGTGTATACCTTGGAGGCCGGGAATGTGCACCTGGGGGTTATTTTTTCGAATTTTTAACTAGAATTTTATTTATTTAAAAATTAAGCGAAATTTTGACGTGTTTCTGCTATAACTGCCGAAAATATTACCGCACAAAAAAGATTTTTACATGAAGTTAAAGATAAAAAATTTATCTTTTAAATGATACTACTGTTTTAATCTTAAAATTAAATTTCTATTTTTAATGAATTTTTAAATAAATATTTTAACTATGTTTTTCAATAATTTTTTTCGTCAAAAATAAAAATGAGGATTAAGCACGTTTCGCATTCATGGGAAAAAAATAGCTTTTTTCAAAGTGTTGCCATCACATTGATTAAAGCTCTAACTGAAAATAAATTAAATCTTTTTGGAAATGAAATCTCCAACGATCTAATTTTCCGCACGTGTCTGTAGGAAATGAAACAAATATGAAATATTATTTTTTTCTAAAAAATAAATTCAAGAAAAATTATTTTATGATCTTTTACACTCTCTATACAGGGTGTTTATTCAGTCCCGGATCCATTTTGATATTTAATGACTCATAAAATAATGAAGATATAAACAAACTTATGGCATTTATTGATGGAATAACTCATATATTTTCCTTTTCAGGTTTGAATGTTTTTACTTTTGTAAATATCGTCTGCGCGTGTTTTTAATTTCAGATAATTTCATTTTCCAGTCTAAATATCTGTATTTTCTAAATATCGTCTGCTTATTAATTGCATTTTTCTCTCTTTTGTTTTTGGCAACTATTGAAATGTTATGTTTACTTTTGATGTGTTTGTTCTAAGTAGTACTTTTGAATGTGATGTTTTATTCGATCGGATATTAAGGAGAATGCATACACCACAAGAGAAAGCACAGATTTTATGGTGGTCATAGAATTAATTTCCAATCAATTAAATCACTGACTTTTAGGAGTTAATTTCTAATCACTTAAACTGACTGATTTATGAAGATTTGAATATCACTATTCAATAAAAAAAGGATAATTTTTGATTTTCCATCGATCGTTTCAAAGAAAATACGCCAATCAGCGCGCAGGTTTCTCAAGATTAATTGGCCTAAGATTATGAAAATGGTGAGTTTTTCTAAATGTTTAACATTTAAAACTTCATAGTTTAGTTGATCGTGGAAAATAGAAACATTCATTCATTTATTTATAATTTGGTGTGTCCGGAATATTTACCAGAATATGATACCTTACTGCATTAAATTTAGACTTCATAATTTTTGAAATATATTTATAAGCAGGAACAAAATATTATTATTGATTTCATTTCAATCCTTTTTAAAGCAAAACTAAAAACTGAATTTTATACTGAATCTCAAAATTTTTTGTTGAATTATTGTTTCAGATATTACATAAACTATGAAAAATATTTTGTAGTTAACATAAGACTTAAATACCGAGCGATTCTGTTTGCAATACTCATATTCAATAATAATAATAATTAATAAATAACAATAAAGATGATAAATAAAATAAAGCGCTTGGTTTTATTAAAAAATATCTTAATATTAATTGCAATTTCGTCATTTACATTTTAAATTAAAGTTGAAGTTTTACCGGAACTGGCAACAAATTAGCAAAATATATATATACTAAATTGAACGAAACGATCTAAACAGTATAAGTTTGGTATGACTATCAAAATTTAAAGATTAAAAATGTTTTGTTTGAGAATCCTTTAAGAGACCAGTTACTTAAAATATTTAATTGAAAATTGTAGAGAGCGGTAATACTGGCGAACCGGCTGGTCGCCAAAGGCGGCTAGTTCAAAATAAAAGAATAATATTTCAATATTTTTTTTACTTCCCTCTGTATAGAATGTTCGAAAAATTTAGGAAAAATGGCTCATTTTTATTTAAAACATTTTTGTTTCGTAAGATATCTGCTACAAATATTATTTTAATCTACTAAATGCTTTATTCTTATTATGAACTTCATTGTTCTATATAATTCTAATAGCCTTTTAACAAACATTTATTAAATACGGTAAGTTTTTTTTTTCCAGATTCGCAAAATTCTACCGTTTAAAAATTGAGTAATGGAACCCGATTAGAGAAATTTTAAACCCGATCTGTAGATATTTTAAAGTGCTCAAAATCCTTTTCCTTGCATTTATCTTTCTGGTAAATATCATATTTTATTAATTGTTTTCTTATTAGAATCATGCTGGAAATTGTACTTTTCTAGGTTTAGCTTGCAGCAAGAGTTTACTTACTATTTTAATTTGAATTTTGTTAATTTGGTAGCAACCTGTTGATAAAAGTTGAGTTTTCCCATGCACGTGTAATGTGCTCATGCAGGTAAAATTTTATTTTCATCTTTTATGAAATATATTGTTGAAAACTATGTTTAAAATATTTTTTAAAAAACTAAAACTTAATTTATATGATAAAAATTTCGATCATTGAAAGAATAATTTTATGCATTTTAAGATGATACAAGAATAATTTTTATACAGTAATATTTTCGGAGGTCATCACGAAAAGTTAAGCAAAAAAAGTCATCAAAAAAATTACACGAAAAAAAAAGTCAAAATTTCGCTTAATTTTTAATATATTAAAATTAAAAAAAGCCGAGGGGCACTTTTTTTATCATTCAAAGTATATATTTTTTAAAGTTTGGTAGTTCTATGTTAAATGGTCATAGATGTAGAGCACCAATACACAAACATGTATTTATCTTCATTATAAGCTTACCGCCTTTGGCGAAAAGCTAATTAGTCAATATAAATAGTGCTTAAAATTTTCAATAGCATTTTTTAAATAACTTTATCTTAACAGCGTTTTCAGTAAAATACTTTTAAGCTTCAAATTTTAATAGATATGTAATTCATGTTATTTCAAAAGCCTTAGGCCGCTCTGTCCATTTTACTATGCATATCCTATATTTTCTATAAATTCCCCTGAAAGTCACAAAAAATGCATATTCTCTGCTATTTCTAGCATTTTAAAAATATAAACTTCATTCTAACCTGAAGCATTGTAAAAATTGATATTTTTCTTCATATTAATAAAATATTATAAATATAGATTCAACTCTTTTACAGATTCTTCATAGAATTTAGTAAATGTTTTGCTTACTTTCCTGAAATCTGCTTTGGGAATAATGATTTGCATTAAGGCTAGAAGTTTAATTTCACTATTTTACGAGCTTCATTTTTTAAATATTAATATCGATGTTATTTTGGATTGTAAAACAAAAACCAAATCAATAAGCCTGCAACTTTAACAATGATTTTTATCAATAACTTTGCTGTTCTTTCAGAATTGTATTGGTTGCACAAATTTCCTTTTTTTTTATTACCGTTTATGTACGTTTAATATTCGTTCAGAATTCTTGTTGGGAATTACGCTTAAAATATTTCGCTTTCCACTGTGTTTCATGAAATGGAAGATTTCCTGATTGAAAATGAACCCTAAAAAACTCTAATTACTAAACGAAAAATAAATCGTATTTATTATTCAATAATGCAGATGTGTTAACATTATATTGGATTTTTTAATTTCCCATAAAATTTCGAATATAAAATTTAATTGAGATATTTTTGAGTTTTATAAAAAAAAATTAAATTCTGTCGATTTTCAAAACAGGAAAACCTGCGGGCAACTTTTATTAATGCACGATCGATACTGATTTCATCAACATAGGATGATCTGAAGATGAACAAGAGATGTTTATTTTTATGAAGTAATATATAGATAATTTTTTTATTTGCATATTTGCTGCAAATATGAAACATTTTAAAAATTACAAATTATTCCCTCATGTATGAACATTTACGCTTTGGTATTTAAGAAAAGTTCTTCATACTCACTTTAAGTAAACATGATTCAGTAAAATCGAAAAAAAAACTGCACTTTGTTACTAATGGAAGCATGTTTTTTTTATCTAAATAATTTCTGATCTTTCGACATGATATTTCTGTGATAAGCTGCAACTTATTCCATTTTAAAACACTAATCTCAAGTCACAACATTACATCTGATTTTACCATGCGAACTAATAATTTATTGTTTTGGATTTGAAATTATATATCCTTCTATTTGAAATATCTTAAATTTAATCATTTAGGAATAATGAATTATGTTCATAATCAAGGAAAAAGCGGGATAAGAAGTTAAACCATATTTACTGAACCCACGCATTCTTTCTTAAACAACATTCTTTCCCTTATTTCAATCTGTGTTTTTTTTTGTAATAATAAAATAATATAGTTTGCTAAGAACATACGTGATTATTTATTAAATTAACAAAAAATTAATATATATTGCTTCAAAATATTGATAATAGTAAAATATTTTCAATTGCCAACAATATTAAAGCTATAATGGAAAATAAATAAAAATGGTCTGTAGAAGATTCGACCAATTTAAGAAATTAACATCTGCTAAAATATTTACAGATTTTTTTTTCAAACAAGGTAAATTCTATGCTGGCAACATCTGTAATTATTATTTTATACATTTTATAAAAATCGTTTGCACTTATTCCTTCTCTTCTTTATTTGTTTAAAATTAATTTAGAATGCTGAATTTAAAGAAGGCGAGCCGTATAAATGCAAACTATATAAATCATGCGAGAAAATTAAAATTGTTGGGATCTCCTTTCTCCTTTTTTATAAATGGTTGAAAATTCTGCATGCCGTCCGATTTTTTTATCTATGGGAATTCGGTAAGTTCTTTTTAATATTTGCTTTTAATTTTAATCGATTCTGATATGTAAATTCTTTTTTTGCTATAATCCTTGTTTTGAATATGTAATTATTGTTTGTAAAAGAGAAAAAATCTTTATTCTTTAATTAGGAAAAGATTAACCAATTACTTTAAGAACAAAGTTGCATAAATGACAATACGAAGTAATTTTTTATTTGATTCGATATGGGAAACAATTCAACAATATAAAATGCATTGAAGTCCTTCTGAATTTTACCTAACATATTTTAATTTTTTTTTCATTTAGAATGTTTAAATTTAATGAAAAAATTAAACATGCATGTTATGTGTTATTATCCTTGAAAAACTATTTTTCAAGAATCAAATTTAATTTTCGTAACCTTTCCGGAGAAATAAATAAACACTATTTTTATGATCGTTCTTTAAGGCTCCCTAAAATATCAATTTAGGCTTCATTTGAAACCAATAAAATATTTATATCGTGTTCTTTTCTTCTCAGACTCATCAATATTAATAGAAAAAATTAATTCTAAAAAATTACATTGCCTTCAATACTACGAAGAAATTTTCGAAACCACTTTATAAAATCGCGTTGTTTTTTTTAATAACTGATTGTCATTGATAAGTTCCATTCAGTTATTATTAGTAATATCTGACCCACAACATTGCTGGCTTTAATGTACTACAAAATATAAACCATTTGAATTTTTTTTCGTTTGTTAAGCTGAACTTTCCTAGTGAAATTAACAAGCAGTAAATTAAATAAAAAAAACTAACATTTTCTTTGAAGGCAGAAAAGATATAAAAATATTCAGCGAATCGCTTAGACGTTATTTTAAAGTGCATAATAATTTGAAAAAAAAAATTAGAGCTGTGTAGAATTGAATGCATGATGATATGACTAATAAGTTTGAATGGTGTAGCATTCATGATATTTTGTATCATAATAAAAGTCAATAATAGCATTCATAGATTAATCTTTAATTAATCATATCGAATCACTCATTTTAAAGGCATTTGTAATAAAAATGGAGATGATATATTTTTAAATAAATGATGAATTTCAGGACTATACTTCTCTATACTATCTTTTTAGCTTTCTATTTTTTTTATTTTTTTTTTTGCGAATATGTTATTTTTAATTGCTTTCATTATAAATGGAATGATTTTGGTGAAATATCTCGTATTTCCTCTTCATAAAACCGTGAAGAAATTATTTTGTTACTGTTCTCTTAAATTTGTGAAATTCTGCATACATTTTCTACAGGATTTCTTAATGAATTATTAAGTTCATAAGTTGAAGTTCCTGATAAATTATTGCAACATAATAATGATTTTTAAACAAATGATGAACTTTTGTGCATTAATTGTATACACCATTCTCTTTCTTGTTTGCCGATTTGTTTTATTGACAAATGATATTAATGATCTTGAAATTTCTTTCTTTTTATTAAACCATAATTTTTTAAAAAATTATTTGTGTTTTTTCTGTTAAATTTGGGAAAGTCTGCATACTCTTTCTGTAGCATTTTTTCATATAATATAAGGGTCGTAAAACGATATTTCTAATAAATTATAGCAAATTAATAAATTGATTTAAAATGCTTTATTAGTAGAATGTATTTCAATTTTTTTATGCAGCAGGTGCCTATTTTGATAATCTTATGTAAATTAAACAGAAATATATCATAGAAATATACGCAAAATAACGCGCATACACAGACATTCGAGGATAAATAATCAAAACATTTAAGGATTCAAGTGCGATTATGAATATTCCAACTGACGGATTTAAAGTCAATTACAGCTTCATATTAAGATCGTTCTACCAGTGTACTAGGTTTTTTGCTATTTTAAGTCAAATCATGCTGTACTAATCTGGAAATGTTGCTAATGTCAAGCTTTTATTTCTATATTTAGCGACGCCTGTAATTCTGTAGGCTTTGCTTAACAAAAAATTAAGGAGTATTTTGAACCCAGGGAAAAAAATGTCTGCATTCAGATTAAAATATTTCCGAAATAGTGAGGAAAAAAGTGTTTTTCTTTTACCCTCCCCCCTTCATCTATTTTTTGCAATTACCAAATGATTAGTATATCAACGTTTGATAACAGGACTAAGTAAGGTTATTTCTAAGTATTACGTTGCGAATTTTTACGTAGTAATTTTATGAATTGAAATTTTTATTCGGCATTATTTGATATATTTTACTAATATCCCTTATTACTTTTTGTAACAAATATGTCGTGTTACAGTAGTTAATCTAAGAGTTTTGGAAATTTTATCTGTTTTATCATCAAACATAGTTTACATTTTATAATTGAAAAATTAGAAAGATGGAGGAAAATAATGATAAGCTTTGAAGAAATTATAATGATAATAGTGAGAAAACTTTTTATTTGCGCTTAGATTTCAGTAACACTAAATTTTGTTCATTTTGTATTATTATTATGATGACTTAATGTCTTCTCAAAATGGATTTTCTATTACTTATATTCTAATATAAAATGCTTTACTCGATATACATCTTTTTATTCCTATAATTTAAATTTCAAAGAATTGTATTTTATATTTTTTGCTGCTTACCTAAGTTGTTGATATGTCATAATTCAAGTGGGGGATAAATATCCTTAAATTTCGTATTTCTAAAAACATTGGAGATGTCAATGCTTTATTCAGGCTTTATATTTCGGTATTGATTGCTTCAGGTTTTACAATTTGTGACAGCGACTTTTTCATAACTTTGTTTATAAAAGGAATATGAAACTAAAAATTTAATCATGTTAATAAAGGCGAAAATTTTGATTATTTTTAAAAATGAAAATTGAGTTTTAAATTAATTTTGAAAAATCCACTGTAATTAGAAAAAAAGATTGCAAAACATTAAAACTATAATTACTAAAGACTTTAATTTTTAAGTGATGTGAAAGTGATTTTGGGGTGATAATATATTCCAAACATATTAAAAAAATACGTTAAATTTCTATTAATTCTTTTAATAAATTTAAAATGAAATAAAAAATTTTGTAATATCCTTTCTCTTTAGT
The DNA here is from genome assembly GCA_026543865.1 of Argiope aurantia. Taxonomy (NCBI): domain Eukaryota; kingdom Metazoa; phylum Arthropoda; class Arachnida; order Araneae; family Araneidae; genus Argiope; species Argiope aurantia. The sequence continues at coordinate 196,043 of JAPMOR010057079.1, forward strand.
ATTTAGCATTTAATAAGTAACTATGTACCGAATTTTGGAACGAGTTTTAATGCACTATTCAGTAAAGTATTCATTTTATGAGTACTGGATACGAATTTTAACTATCAATCACCTTAACATAAGTATACAAGTCTAAAAACATTGTGATGCTAAGATAAAATTAAAGTTCGACATTTTACATTAATGAAAATATGCGTAACATCACCGAGAGCAGCATGTGTATAAAAGCAATTATTAATAAAAAGAATAGATATTATTGTTTTAAAATATATTTAAAATATTTTTAAGGATTTATCAAAGTTTCAAAAGATAAAATAAGATTTCTATGAAAGGCAACTTTTTTTAAATTTTAAGGTAATGTAAAAATTGTCCTTGTGTAATAATATAAACTAAAATTAATTAGGGAAAACTTTAGCATTTCGATTTATTTTACAATAACTAAAATTCCAAGTAAAACTTGGCTTTTTTTTATTGATTACTTATTATTCAACAAAGAAGTAACTGCGTGATAAATTTGGTAATTCTAGATCAAACGTTTGTTATATAGAGCTTTTTAAACAAATGTTCATAACGTATACAGAAAACATAATAGAATATCTTTTGTAGTAAATTAAAATGCTACAAATACTGCAATACAGTAATCAAGAGTTTATTTTACATTTGGCACTGTACAAAATATTTACAATTCATATGAACATAATGATGAATGACATAAAATTTTGAAATAAATTCAAATATAAAAATAATCATATTTGCCTTCAATATATTTTACAATAAAAATATTTGAAGTGTATGAAAAAACATACATATACTACAAAAAAATTCTTTTCTTACAATACTCTTGTCACATAAAGTAACTCAGAAAAGTGATTGAGATAACTAATACGCAAAATACATTCAAACACGTGTAAGAAATTATTATGAAATATATGCAGTATATATTTTCATAACCATTAAAGAAGGAAAATTCCTTTATCAAAAAACGGAAATGGGTCAATTCTTAAAAATGACGATCCATGATAACTTTATGCATAGAAAATTTCCATTAATATAACTAAAAATGGAAAAAAATTATCATTATGAAATTATCGCATTTCATATATGCTTTACAAAATTTATACTAAAAATCTATTTATTTTCTGCACTCGGTCAGAAAATATGATTTTTAATATAAAGACCTCTATCTATATGTTTCTCTACCAGTTTCAAGAGCTGAAAACTAGTAATAAAAATCAAATGCACATAACAAGTAACTGGACATTCTATGCGAAAATTTTTCAAGTTATCAAGGCTTATAAATATTTGTCATAATGACTTTTAAAAAGACCGCCATCAAATTTTTGCACCTTGTTTTAGAAAAACTTGCGCTAATGAAGTTTGTTGAAAAATATAAAATTTAAACGTGATACTTATTTCACTTTTGTCAATGCGTATTGATAGTAGGAGAAATAAATGAATAAAAATAAATGTAAATGTTTAACTGAAGTAATATTTCATTGACTTCTTTAAAAAAGGAAATTTTCGTAATTAAGGAATTTATTTCCTTTTTAAAAATTTTAATTACTAATATTCATATGGAAAAAATTAATATAAATAACAAAATACAACATGGTTTTAGAAATGTTATTTTATCAGGAATTATCTAATATCATCAAAATAGTTTTAGGCTTCAGGTTCATGCAAATGATCCATGAAAAGTATGAGCGTGTACTAATCCGAAACTTCACAGATGACACAAAACGGTTAGAACAAATCAAGAGATTCCAAATGATGAGAAAAATGAATGATATTTATTTGCTAAAAGTCACATATTTTCAAAACATGTTGTAATAATTATAATTTATCAATGCATTCATCGATAAAACCCATTACATATTTTTCAAGCTCATTATCATTATCAAAGTATATCAAAGCAATTTTGTTCAATTTCAACAGAGCGAAATAATTTAATGCTAATGGACTTAAAAATGTCTATGAGTCTTTTGAAGGTCTCTATTTTTATCTTTTGATATTTTGACCAAAGAGTTGACGTTAATATTTAGTTCCACAGGTACATTGAATTTTATTTAAAATATTGCACTTTGGGATTGTACAGATGAAAAAATACTGTTAGGATTGTGAAAAATTATAAACAGTAAAATTGGAAATTCATAAATTAATTTTAAACAACAAAATGGAGTGGGAAATTAAATAAAAAACTTTGTCGAAATGCATTGGTTATAAGTTTAACACTTAGATACATTTGACGTCCCAAGACTCGTCTTTAAACCATTTTAACAAATTATGGATGACGAATTCAGTACGATAAAAGAATTTTTATTTAACTTTATTCAATAATAAATTTAGTAATTTTTAGATTTTTTTTAGTCAGTACCTAAAGGGTAAATGCATTTCGAATAAAAGAAACTAATGTCAGATGATTTACATAAAATCAATTTGTTGAATAGGAAGATTTCTTTTTGAAAACTATTTTCTGACAGCGTCATTTAAGCTTTCTTACAATTAATTGGATTTGGAAATAATTGAAATTTTATAGATATCAGATTTGCTAATGCAACTTGTCCCTGAGTGCACACGGTTAATTGGTATGCAGAATAGATCAAGGTCTCAATCGTTGTACAACAAACTTCATTTCTAATTTCGGAAAATAATTAATTACGAAATCGCATTATAATTTTTATTGCTCGGTAAAAATATCTATGTCTCAAAATGTGTATTATATAATTGCGTTTATTCGTTAAATTTTATTTTTGGAAATGAAATTATTTTTGTGTTTTAAGCTTTCTTTTCAATGATAAATAGGGCAATAGTAATTAATAAAAAGTCTAAAAAGGACAAATAAACCTTTATCAAATATTCACATCGAAGGAGTTAATTTAATAACTTCACATGCGATGTAAAATGTTATGATGGAATGTACCATTCAAGTTTATTATTTTCTTTCAAAATGTCATTTCTGCTAAATAATACTGAAATCAGTCTTTTTTAAATATATTAAAATAATGGCATGTATGTATATATTATTCTTTTGAGTTTATTTTTCCAAATTTAAGTTTTCAAATATTTTCCTTTCTTTGAATATTCCTCACCTACCAGAGAAAATATATCTTTTTTTGGTAATATAATCAGTTGTATTTAGAGAAAATAATAATTTTGTTTCTATTATTTCGCTAACAAATCTGAAATACTGTTGGATACAACTTGGCAGTTTTTCTCACGAGTTTTCTTCAAAGAAATAGCTTCAAATTGTTTTATAAAAAAAAAAACTGTTGAATTATATTTTTACTTAATATTATATTTTTGAATTATATTTTTGAATTATATTTTTACTTTTGATAAATTCTTACAAAAAAAATTGCAATGAAATTCAGAATATATAGGGAGAAAAATTCAGCAAAATATTTCTTCTGGTGAAACTGCCTAAGCTGCTTTCTAAAGTTGATTTTTAGTGCTTCAAGAACAAATTTGAAACTTTCATGATGGGGGAAACTTTGATAAAAAATATGATCAAATACTTTTTCGTTTTAATACATTTTTCTACATATTAAGCCTATAAAAATTTCCAATAAAATCCAGAACACAGCGGAAAGAAGATAATGCATTCCGTAGACGCGACCGTAATTTTTTTGCAAGGTATTTTGTCTTGTTGCTATCTCGGCTCATTATCTTGCAAAGGACGCCACACTGATTTTACTTGATTATCATCCCACTTAAGTTCGTATCAACATTAGATTTGATGCGAACAAAAGCCTTGTCTTCAAAGAAAAAATAGAAAGAGATCTTTTATCTTATTTACCTCGCTTTCAGCAAGGCAACACGTCACCTCAATTCTATTGTAGTTCGCTGGTAGACTCTAAACCATAGGTGTAAAATACCGCGATTCCATTTCCCAAATCTTAGAACGGGTAACAGATAAGTACCAAGTCGAGATAAATAAGTATTGATGCGAGATTGCGAGCACGCGTCGCTTTTGTGTTGCAATTCCGTGCTAAGAGCGGTCAAAGCGACGCCGCTGCGGCCATTTGGTTTGTGGAACATTGTAAACAAACATTGTTTTCTTTCAGATTATAAAGCGGCTAAGACAAAAAAAAAGTTGCTATAATAGAGATCTGATTAAAGGAAATGCTTACAAACTCGCTTTTTTTTTTAACCTGTTGGTTAGGATTTGGAAAATGGAAATCGCATTTATCGTTTTAGAAAGTTGTTAAAAGCACGTGAAAATTGTTAAATTATATTGGTCGATATCCTTATTTAAATTTAGTTAACTTAAAGAAATACACAATAGAACAAGAGACTTCAAATTGGGAATTTGAAATAAAAAAATACGTATAAATAACTCTCATGTAGAGGAAACAAATAATTTAAGAATATTTTTTAAAAAAATTAAAAATACCATTAATTGCTAAATAGAAATAAAGAATAATGCTTTGTAAGGTTTCCTTTAGTCTAATTTGTAACATGTAAAGAAAATTGCGTTACTGGGAATTTTTTTTAATTATATAGATATAGACTATTATAGATTATATTCTAATGAATAAAATAAGTCAAGTGAAAATATTTTACAAAATGAATGTACATACTGAACTTTTAATTGTTGTATACTATTATAGAAATATATTACATAATATTTTTTTTAAATTTTAATATCAATTATTAATCTGCTTGTGTTACATGAATATTATGAAATTGACTCGGTGTTATTTATTTATTATAAATTTCGTTATTTAAATGATTTTAAATGAATGTGCCTTTGTTTTTTATTAGTATGTCCGTTAATACTAATAATTAAACAGCCATTGTAATGCGAACGCAGCAATGCAACTACATGGTACAACAAAACATCTAGCCTTGAGACGTTTAACAGGTTCTACCCTTCAAGGTCTTCATTAGTGAAAAGATAATTTGGTATTATTTATTACTATAATAAAGTATATGAATTTCAAAGCACTGAAAATAAATTTAAAAATGAAATATTTTTTTTCTTTTTATAAACATCATGCAAATCTAGAGAAAATATGATTTTCTTTCCACTACATTTCTTTCATAAACTTTCACGAATAACTTTGTTTTATTTTATTTTCAAATGAAACAATGATAAATGTGTATTGGGATAAGAGAATAGATACTGATTATCCAAAAGCTTTCCTTCCTCATTAAAAATGAAGTTTCTTTCACACAATAAATAAGCATCATCTATTCTTTGGCATATAAAGCGGCAAGTTTTTTTGTATCATTGGGAAGCATAATTGGATTTTGACTTTTTACGCTGGTATCTCATACCTTGTTTCACTTCATCTCTCTCGGCAGCGATACATCGGCAAGATTCAACTTTGAGAATAGTCGTTTGAACTTTCGGTGGATTTTGGCCAGGACAGGAAAGAGTGACATTCACCCACCTCAGCCTCTGTGGTTTGCAATTGGCGCAAGACTGGAATGCTACCTTATTGCTGGTCCTTTCTGACTGAGGGATGAAAAACGAATTACACTGTCCATAGCAGAGATTGTTCCTGACCACTTTGGGCTTACACCTACCTGATGTGACAGTTTGATTAAAAGGGATTGTTCTGCACCAGTCCTTCTTAACCTCGTCTGCGCCAAAGATCACTTGTCCCGGACCGTCCGCCTTAAGGAGGAAGCGGTCACGGCCACCTGAGGAGTCTCCAGGATTCAAGTAGTTCCTGGAGCGAAGTAGGAGCCTGTGTCTCCTCCTCCTCTTGCGACGCCAGCGATGGGATCCTTTCTGCGTGTCCAAAGGTTGACGTCGTTTCCGGCTCAAGTTCCGGTTTGGCGTGAATTCATCAATGAGCGGTGCCACTTCATTCTTATCCATCACTGATGACGTCTGAAGACGAGCAGTATCCTCGTGAACCTCTTCAGAGCCATCGATGACGTCGAGGTGTTGGTCACGATTCAAAAATACGTTTGTCCCTTGAATGAGACGGCTGCCGCCAGCAGTCCCATAATGATTACCATTGACTTGAAACGAATCCGCGTTCTCGAACGGAACTTTCCTGAGATCGTTTCCGGCACTGTTGTCCCTTCTCTGGGAAACGTCATTCAAGTAAGAGGGAATGAGAAAGTTGGCGGATTTTGAGTCTTTCTCGCCAAATTTAGCCATGGAGTCTGTTTTCAGATCCTGTGTGGAATGTATGGAATTGGATGCTGGGTGATGAGGATTATGATGAATCGTTGCGGAGCGTTCTTTAGCTGATGAGATCGATGAATCAAAGTTTGTGAGTGACTTGGCGCCAGTAGCATGACTCGCGGGTCGGCACAGAATCACGTGGAAGTGAAGTGAGATAAGCAAAGCGTAGATGAGATTATCCCACCGACCCTTCGGATAGGGCTTCGTCTTCATTTCAAATAGCAAAACCTAGGAAAACAAAAATTCATTTATTAATACAGAATATTGTTATTGTATATTTTTCATAAATATTATTGAATTTTAAAGTTAGTTTAATAAAAAAATTGAAAATTTTCAATTTTCAGAACAATATGTTAAATTTAAATTGTTTAAACTAAAATAGAAAAAATTCAAAGATTAAGCAGGTTTTCATGCGCTACTTGGATAAAAAAAATTCGATTTTTTAAAACCACCTTAGGTTGAAACAACAAGAAAAAGAAAATTAAAATTAATCTTTCTCAGCATTTAAAAAAATTAATTTTAATCTTTCACATCAATTGAACAAAATCTAAACAAATTTTGTTATGCTTTATAATCGATCCAAATAAATGAAATTCAATGGAGTGCATTTTCTTATTTAATATTCAAGCTTTTCAAATTAATTGCTTTTCAAAAATCAAACGCATAAAATATTTTTAAAAAAATTAAGTAATTAATTACATTTATAGCAGTAACTGAGTAACTGTTAATTAAATATGAAGCCATAATAATTGAACCGAATTCCTAACAAGAATCAGTTTTTTCTCATTACCAAATTGGATTATTCATTCGCTATAAAAATCTCAACAAAATAATTTACTGTTTGTAGTGTTTGAAACATTCTTAACTTTAGAGCAATCAATCAGAGAATTCTAAAATTATTCATAATCGTTCTGGTTTTGCTTAACTCATTTTTACTTGATTCAAACTGCAAAAAATACTTGCTTTTTTTAAATGTTACACAAGTTTTAATTATTGTAACTAAATTCAATTTCCGTTACGAAAAATATTAGCCACGGATCTGCTAAAAAACTAACACGAATTAAAAATGATTTATTTTGATGTGTTATGTCAATATATACTCTAAGTGGCATAAAATAACGAATAATTTATCATGAAAATAAAGACATAATACATTTTTAATATTATTTTTGCAATAAAAAATGAAAAAAGAGAGCATATTTTTATATAATAATGAATATAAACTATTTATGAATATAAACTATTTCCGAGATTTTCTTAGTTCAAAATTTTGTACTTTCTTATCAATCAAAGAATTATCTTCATCAAAAAATTTGGCCATAATCTCCCAAATTTTTCTTAAAAATTCATTGTCATTAAAGAATTCTAAACTTATTAATATTGTGTATAATAAGATATCCTAAAATGCTAAAGCAAATATTATTAAAAATTATATGGCCACTAATGTAAAGGAGTAATACTTTTCGACAGAATAAAAAGTTCTGCGGTTGTAAACAGGTATCTTAATGAGGTCATTACTGAAGTTCTAAATTTTTCTAGAAATCGCTGACTGGCTCTTGACCTACAGAAGATAACACACATAATTCAAAGAAAATCTTTGGTGAACCGCAAAGTATTATTATTCTAAGAGGAAAAACACAAGTGCATATTTCCGGTCACTATTATTTGATGCGTGCTTTTTTTTTAAAGAAAATTTTTCTACTCATTTTCTAATACTTTCGGAAGAAAATGTTTTGATTTCATTTTTACTTTTTTAAAGAGCTAAAATATTTTCTTTAAAGAATAAACTTTAAAAAATGGTTCTATTTAAATTACTGTTTAAAATTCTTTTTTCAGAAGAGTTCTTCTGTAATTTCATTTAATTTATCGCAATTTTAAATGGTGTTTTTAATAAAAATAAAACTATATATATATATATATATATAT
>JAPMOR010057079.1:213201-250230 GCA_026543865.1 Argiope aurantia
TTTTTTTCCATACCTTTTTGGGTTTTGATTCCCCACTAATGCAAAAAAAAAAAAAAAAAAAAAAAACTGAACCTCTGAAATAAAAATTAATTTAAATATCAAAAACTACAACGATCGATGAAGGTTGTGGGAGAAGGTCTAATTACAGGAGGTAATGTCAGAATGATGCCGATTCTTACTATTGAGATATTGTAATAAGTTCTGTTTCCTTCTTGTATTCTTTACTATTTTTCAAGAAAAATAAGTACGTGCGTTAACAGCTTATTGCGAGTGCAATTAAATGAACAATAGAATGAGCAGTTTAATCTCTGTGCATTTTAAGAATGGTTTCTTTGACGTTACATTGTTCCTTTGACATTAATTGTTACTCTGAAGTTTTGGCTCCATCGCAAATTCGTAATTCTCTATTGACGATATAATAAATAATTGACAATGAATTCAAAAGATTAACTTTCAGAAAATTTTGATTATAACTATTTGATCGAAAACGTGTTATTTTATTCACAAAATGAAAGTGTAGAAATTTACTAAACAGAACTTGCATGAGCCTCAAGAAGAGATACAAGTCCTGAAAGTTTGTTTCTTAGCTTCAACCATGTATAAGTAATGAAGCAACCTTTACAGATAGAAAATCGTCGCATGTCTTTCGAAATATTTTCCAGTTGATTTATCTGACATTTTATGGTATTGCGATTATTCAGATTAACTATTGTTTGACTCTTTCACATAAATAAAAACAAAATTTTAATTCCCTAGTTCAATAAATTTAGACTTAAAATAAAATGAATTTCCAGTTCAATGCTACAGCATTTCATTTTATTAAAAGTCTGTTATTATCAAGAAGCGTTATCGTATTTATATTCCAGTTTATTTGTTTTTTAAATTTCGTTGACATGTGGCTTATTCACACTTCACTGACAACTGACAGCGCAAGGTTACCTCATTCAGGAACACACTTACGCATAATCAGTTTTAACGCTAGCCTTTTTTCTTTTTTTGATAATGGCTGTTTTTATTTAAAGGAGCAATTAAATTATTGTAACATTTCAGCAATATAAAATACAGTTGAATGATGAATAGATACGCTTTACCTTTAGTTTTAATCAAGAACAACTTCTATTTTTCTTAAGATCTTAATTCTTAAGGTCAATGATATCGAAATCGAAACACTCAGTATGATGTGACACTCAGTCTGAATTTAATCGATACTATAGAAATATTAACTGAGAAACGAAATGTTTATCAGGCATTCTTAAACAAGATAAAAATAAAGAAATGTAGTTTTCTACCTTTAAAATTTTGGCTTCCATCTGTACTGCAGTCTCAGATTATGAAACATCTCACGTGATCAAGCCGTGTTGACCAACGATGTGAAAACAAAACCATTGCGGATCAACATGACTTTTAACACAGAACATTTTTTTCTTCTTTTTTTTCAGAAATTCATATTTGAATAGCGAAGCAAATGGTTCTAGTTGAAGTGAATCGCTGTGAATCTCTTTTCACATTCTTCATAATTTCTTTATTTTTTCTATTTACTTAAAAAAAAAGTATTGGATTACATTTCCCCTTCATTTTTCAAGTTGTTTTTCTCCACAAGACAGCAATATCAAGCAATTATTAGAGAAATGCTGGATCTATGTGAAAGCATTAAGTGAAATACCGACAAACCTTCAACTCTATATTGAAGAGCAATTAATTAAATTTTGATAACTCGATAATTTGACTATTTAGGCGTGCAATTAAAACTTTGGAATGGAATAAATAGAAAATAAGGAAATTAAGTTTTCGAATGAAGTTTTTAAATGCAATTTAATATGGCACTTGAATTTTGAATAACTCAATATTTTTCTCTATCACTAATAAAGTTGAATGTATTTGTCAGTGTGTGAGAGATGGCGCTATATTTATCGTATTCTTTGAAATACTACTTAACTTGGCATATATATGCTTTGGTAAAAGAGAATACGCATTTCGGAGTGATTCTTTTGAAATTTTAATTAATCAAAAATTAAGCTGAACTTTGCTGTTTTTCAACAATAACTTTTGAAAATATCCTAATACAAAAATAAACTTTGCACAATTTTCAAATTTAAAAAATTGTCTTTTCACTAATTTCAATTTTTTGACCATGCAAATTTTTTTCAAAATTTTGGTAATTTTTACTTTTTTATATACTAAGTATATAAAGAGAAAGTTTTGTAACCATTAAAAAAAATTCAAATTTGAATCTCCATATTTCAGACCTCCCTGAGTTCAAAAAAACATTTTGGGAATTAAGTATGTCAGTCCATCCTTCTGTCTGTGATAAAGGTAACTCAAAAAAGAATTGAGTTAGACTGGTGAAATTTGATATATTTGCTTTACGCGGCATTAATAAATTTCTATCCAATTTTTTTGAAATTATTTTTCAGGAGAAGTCAGTCTGTCCGACTGTCCGAATATAAGTTATCACAATAAATACAAAATGAAGAGAGCTAAATGAATAAACTTTAGTACATATATTTAAAATTTAGAGTGCAGATACCGTTAGATTTAGAACCAGGTTTGTGAAGAGTCGCCTTTCTGTCGTTCTGTAGTTCCAGAATCATGCAAGTATGATAATTCAAGAATGCAATAACTTATCTGTAAGAAATTTGTTATATGTAGCTTTGTAACTCCAATAATATCGTGACCGTATTTAGCCAGATTAGTTCAGATCTGGTGGTCGTGCTGTCCAGGCAAGTGGAAAAGCAAGTGAGATGTCACTATTATCAGGAAAGCGAACCTCGTCTCTTCGTATAAACAGATCCACTAGTAAATAACCGTGAATCGAGACCATATAGGGAATGTAGTGGCTGTTGTTGCAAGGCACTAGGATTGATGGAAGTTCTGCGTGTTCAAAGTACTATCTATTGGGTTGTTCGGAAAGTAATTTTTTTTTTTTTTGTGGAAATGAAAGACAGTTTTCGTATAATAAACAAATACTTTATTAAATTATATATTGGCCGTTCTGGTCCAACACCTTTTGCCATCTTTCTGGTAGTAGCATAATTCCACGCTCATAAAATGTTTGGTCTTTGCTGCCAAAAAACGGATCGAGGTGGTTTTTGACCTCCTCATTTGAGGTGAAGGTTTTACCGTCTAAAAAATTTAGCAAACCAGTTCTTGCACTGGCGTACTGTCAACAAACCTTCTTCATACACATCGGTCCATTTCTTTCTAGCTTGAACAGCATTTTTACCCTTTCTGTAGTAAAACAGTAAGATATGTCGAAAATGCTGCTTATCGCTCTCCATATTTAAAAGGGCACCAACCAAAAACTACTGCGTAGAATTAATTGGAATTTTTCACACACAAGCCTTGCTATATGAGCTCTCAAAGCATATAAAAATTATACGGCTTAAATGTGAAGTTGGGTGCGAAAAAATGCAATGAAATCCTCTGTCGGGAAAAAACGAAATTACTTTCCGAACAACCCAATATTTAGATTCAAATTGAGCCTCGACAGTCCCTGAAACCTGCCATGACCAGTGCTGATTCCTTTACATCCTTGCCAGAAAACGCAACGCAAAGACAAGATGTGCACAGTAATCTTGCGATTTCAATTTTTACCCTGAATGCATCTTGTAGGAGTAACACTTCGGAATTTTGCATAAAATCATGGGTGCGGTTGTCGACTGAATGTCTAGTGCTCATACTGTTGAGTGGCTCCTTACAAAAGAACTATCAGATGCCTCAGCTGTGGCAATTTCAACTTCATCCACAATTGACATATTCGTTGCATTGTTGTCCTTTCGCCAGTACAATGTCCAAAGACCCGGTTCCATTAAACTTATGTATCATGCCTTTAACAGCATTTATGAGCATGTGTCATTTCAATAAGTTTTTTATTCACCGGTAAGCACGGAGTATTTCTGAGGCAATGCTGGTAATTTGATAAAAATAAATGATGATCGATGTGCCTTGTTTTTTGGTTATCGGCATGTTTATTACAGGCCAAATTAAATGAATTACTAATTAGCATAATGGTTTTAAACTATACAGTGACATTAATTAGCAATATTTAAAACTATTTTTTTCCTTCAGAAATCTCTGCCTCGTAATCTTATGTGTGATGCTTCATTTGAATCCATGCAGTAGAAATGGAGCTACGGGACTCTATAAGTGCCGCACAATTTAATTTCACTATAAATCATTTAATATTAACCACCTTATATGAAATAGTTTCAATCTTTTGTATATTTGAAAGCAAAATTTCAATTTTTATAAGTTAGCAATATCTGTGTTGTGATTTTTAAACATTTGGGATTAATCATAATATGTTATAAAAAGAAACAAAATTTACATTAGTGACTTTCCTCAACTATCGTTATATATAAATGGCAAAAGAAATTTTTGCAAACAATTCTTTTTCTTTCTTAATGCTGACAAAACATTGTGTTTTAGCAAAATTTATAATGCATGCTCAAATATTGGTTGTCTCAAATCGTCTTTAATTTTTTTAATGAAAAGAAAAATAATGCTTAATTTTTCATTAATTAAAACAAATCGTGAAAAAATAATTAAAAAAATAACATTTTTTGAAGTGAAGATATGTTTAAAAAAACTCAAAATCCCTTAAATATTTAATTGATTTAAAAATTATATTAAAAATTGATAGCATATTTTAAACTGAAGTGCCAGAAAAACTGATACACATATCTAATATCATAGCATGCAGAAGTGCTGCAACACGGTGTGGCATCGATTAAACTAATTTGTAAAGATACTTTGTAAACAGTTCGCACCATGATTCCTGTAGGGCAGTCCACAAAACCATGGGAGTGCGAGATGGTGGAAATCTCTTAGGAACTGCACGTTGCAAAATATTCCAGATATGCTTGAAAATGTCGATGTCAGGGGAATTAGGTGGCCAAGAGAGGGAAAGAAACTCAGAAGAGGGCTCCTCAAGCCCCTCGCTAGCTACTGTAGACCTGTGGGGTGGTGTATTATCCTGTTGGAATTGTCCACTTCCGTCGGAATGCACAGAGAGCATGAATGGATGCAGGTGTTCATAAAAGATGTTAACGTACCGCTGATATGTCATGGTCGAGTCTAGACATATCAACAGTCTCATTTCATGCCAACTGCACACTCTCCATACCATCACAGAGCCTCCACCAGCTTGAACAGTTCCTTGTAGGAATGAGGGATCCGTGGATTCATGGGGTTTCTCCACTCCGTACACGGCTATCAGCCTGATACAATTGGAAACGTGACTCGTCTGACCAGACGACGTTAATCCAATCATTAAGAGTTCAATGGCGGTGTTGGCGAGACCAGACCAAACGCAGAGCTTTGTGTCGCTGAATCAACAATGGTACATGCGATGGTCTGCGGCTCCGGAAGCCCATATTAATTAGGGTACGTTGCACAGTGCGCACGCTGATGATGGACGCCTCAAATTCGCGGCAATTTGAGGATGTGTAGAACGTCTATATCGTGTAACGATTCTTTTCAGCCATCAATGATACCGTTCTATCAAGGTCTTTTTCCCGCCGCACCGCTGTCGCATATTTGAAGTTTTACCGGAAACCTAATTTTCGTGGTACACCCATAAAATGGTCGTACGCGAAAATCCAAATTTCATCGCTACTTCGGAAATGCTGTGGCCTATCTCTCGTGCGCCGACGATTAGTCCCTGTTGAAAATCCCTTAAATCTTCATAATCTGCCATTGTAACAGCAAGAGTCGATGTAATAGCATCCTGAGACACCTGTTGTCTTATATAAGCACTGTTGACCGCATCGCGTTTTGCTTATTGGTTGAGCATCTCCTTTATTTGCATGCGACCTCCTATTCCAGTTTTTCTGGCTCTTCATTTTATAAGTACTTAACACAATCGACTTAATGAAAAAAAATATGATTAACTATACAACTGATAATGTTTGTCCGCGCAAAAAAAGTGGTAATTTTAATTTTGTAAAAAAATCAGAAGGCAGGATAACTTTTATCTTTCATAAAGAAATTTTAGATAAGTTCAGGAATTCTATAAAAAAAAGGGGAATTATTTTGGGATAAACAAAAATCATATGATTCCTCACAGATTTAGAGTTCTTTTGACTGACTTATTAATTTTTCCAAAGTGTGAAGGTAAAGATATACCAGTGATATCGTGACTTTGAGAAGGCTGTTCGTATCAGAATAAAAACTGATAACAGTGTTGGAAGTTCAATATCGTTCTTTGTTTTATTCAGTCAAATAATCTTGTCATAAATTAAAAAGAAGCAAAATTTTCGAGAAATTTACATATATTTTGCATTTATAATCACAAGGCAAAAAAAAATTATATTGAAAATTAAATAATAAAAAGTGACTACTTTTTTTAATAAACGTTAAGCATTGAAATTGCTGCATTTGTTTTAAACAAAAATTCGTCGAATACTTTTATTTTTTTAAAAAAAAGTACTGAAAGAAAATATTATCTAATTAAAATAAATGATGTGATAATCACCTAACTTCCTTCTATATAAAAATAAAATATAATAGTAATTAATGGGAGGAATAATTATTATGAAACAAAAAATAGATAAAAATTGTCCTTGGTACAGGATTAGTAGAATTTCTATTCAAAAACTCACTGTAAGGGATATCGGATCAAATAAATAACTCACTATGCGATTGTCAGGCTGTTATTTTCCTTTATGCAACAGATGAACAGGCAAAATTCAAAGCAAAAAGCTATTGTCTGTCTTTTCATTGAAATGAGATAAAGCAGGAGGCTTTATTGAGTCACTACAAAGTCTGTCTAGGAAGTTTCCTTACATTTTCTTCAGAACGCAAATATATACAGAGGCAGTACATATAATTTTCAAATGGATCATTAAATATGTTTGTCAAAATATCAGCAGAAGCATTTATTTCTTTCATAAAGTGACAAATTATCTCAGATTCTCTTTTTATTGCATACTATGCTGGCACGTTGCAAAAAAACTTGATAATGAATTTTATTTTTCCGAATCTATTTACCCTTTATTTTACAGATTTGAATTATGTATATAATAATAGCATTTCGAAATATACAAATACTTACTATTCATTTTAAATAAAAATATAAATGCATTAATTCAATGTAAGACTTGGAAATAAAATCAATAATTTTTCTCTTTTATTACAAATTTTTAATCAAATATAGCAAATTAATTCTCTCACATTTCATATTATTGTTAAATCGAATACTAAAAGGCATAAAATATTAAATTCAACAATTTTTGTACCTTAATAAATTAATGTATCTTATCTTCCAAAACTGCTACATATCAATTGTGTTGAACTAAAATGGCGGCATCTTTTTAAAATTTAATACTTCTGATTCACTAAATGAACATATAAACATTTCAGATAACTGCTTTATTCAGCTAATAAGGCAGATATCTAAAAGGTGCGAATTTAAAAGTGAAATAACGAATGAAGAATATTAATTTGAAAGCTTAATGTTTATATTATGTGTTTTATTGTATTTATCCGTATATTACATATTTTTCGAACGCGATCCAATTTTAATGACGCACTTCTCCAATCGGCTTCTCTAGGGCAAAGAATCATAATTATTCATCAAGTTAATGGAACAATATAAGAAAAAAATCTCAAAGATATAATCGATAAATCATCTATTATATTATTTCCTTTTTTTATTAAAAATATAGCTAGGTACTCAACTTCATTTATAATTATTAGCAATGTTATAATTTTTTAATTACAATAACCGTAAATATTTATTTAATAGCATTAAGTCTATTGATAGATATAATTATATTCCAGAACGAAGTTTACACCGAAGGATAAAACAATCCCTAAATGAATAAAACAGGTTATATGTTTTTGAACAAATATTTATCACACAAAACTGTAAACCATATTTTTATCGTGTAATTCACTGTGCAGTTTTAAAAAGTAAAATCATTTGTCTGCTGCTATATAAGGGGGTAAAAGGAGACTATTGAATTCCATAGTTGCAAAAGGATTTAAGTAAATTACATTTTGGTTATGAATAGTTTTACAGTAGCTTTATTCTTTAAGAATAACAATCGCCAATGCATTGCAAAAATTCAGAAAGAATAATGCGATATTATAAAATCTTTCTATAATAATTATCCATATTATCTTTTCATTTAGCAATTCTTTGATGAAAGATTTAATGCTAAATTCAGTGAAAGAGTTAACTAGTAAACAATAATTATTTCTGTTTGTTCTCCAATTCTTTATTCAAAAATTATTTAAAATACTAAAATTTTCAAAAGGTTAAACCAACAAAACTGAAAACAAGGCATGAGTATACTACTTATAGAAAATCATTACTTACAGAGTCATTTTTTTTAAAGTTCGAGTCCATTTTAAGTTGAGCTATATATAAATTTTAAAACGAACCTTAACACAGCATATCTGTGTGCATCAGATATTTTGTGCCTCTCTCGCATTTATACTAAACTTCATAAATGTATTATTAATACAGGAAAATACTCACAGAAAGGGACAGAAACATTTATTGCGACTCAACAAATGCAACGGAAGCACAAAACTGCAGAATAACACATGCAGCTTATGACATTGTTTTCGAAATCTAACGAAATTAAATCTTCCAAGTTTAATTAGTCAATGGTTTGAATTTCCTGGAAGCAAAAATGAAACACCAATTCAATGTTCTATTCAACAGTATTCAGTGACAGATTTGAAATATTGAATTTGGTGTTTAAGTTTGTTATATTATGATTCCGGGAAGTTTGAAATAATCTAGAGTGGATTTTCAAAACATATTCCCATGGGTGAAATAACTCACTAAAAGAAAAACATTAACTCTTCTAAAACTTGAGGAACGATTTCATGTTAGAGATTCGAATCACTGTATTCATTGATTTAATGATTCCATGTATACATAGAAACGTCAACTTTGAAAGTTAGGTGATATATAATATTTTAGAGGTAAACCTCTAAGGAATTTCTATTAACTTAATTGAATATCAATATTTTGTAACAAGGCCTTTTCCCAACAATAAAATTATTATATTTTACATACTTAGTAAAGAAGGGAATTAGATTTAGTTTTTTTCTCCTTGCGTCGAGGAAAAAATCCTGTTCTTTTCATTTTGGCTGTAAAACAAGTTTGTATGAAGATATCAAGGGAAGGCTACATCATTTGGAGACCTTGTGCATTTATTAACTTATAATAATAGAGGAATTATTTTAATAAGTATTGAGAAATTTTTTATAGATAATTTTTTTCTAATTTATCTAAATTCTAATTTCTAATTTTCTAATTTCTATCGTCAAGATTATAAGGTTTTTAATGAAATCATTTTAAAATAATAAAAAATAAATATAAACAAAATAATTTTGATACCCATATTAAAATTATGTAATCGGTTTAATTTTGAAAAAATGTTTTCCTAAACTGTGACAACAATTCTTTAAAATACGGTTAAAATAAACGGTTCTTCATTCTCACATTCAGATCACCACGTATTCAATATTCAAGTATAAAATTTTTTACGTTGCTTTATTTTTTCTTCCATTGTGTCTTCAAATATGATATAAAATCGTATAGCCTCGTTATGCATTTGAGTCTTGTACATCCCTTTATTATTATTATTTTTGGTTTAACACAATTATGAGTCCTATCCCTATCATAACTGCTTTTCAATCTATAATCCTCTAGGCCGAAATTCTAGTCCCCTTGATTTAATTAGGTCAATTTTTGTAACTGCTTGTATCCAATGTAAGCAACTTTCATAATTAGACACAAAAACACCAGGCCTTATCTTTAATTCATTTAAAAATATTACTATAGTAAATTGTAGTCAAATGATTTCATTTGCTTTTGATTCGCTGTTGACATTGAAACAGAATGGGGATTATTAGTCTTTGAAAAATATTTCATTATTAAGTCTAAATATAAACAATTGTTTAATAATTGCACTCACGTGGCACATTCTCAAAAACAAATTTTTTTTCCATAAACAGCATTTTCATCATTTCAGCATTATTTTCAATTCCGCTGTGCAAACATTTAATAAAGATGAGGTTACAATAAATGTCCTATCAAGGTCTAGTTGACAGTCCAAATTTGCCATTGAAATACCACATGATCCCAAGCTTTGGTTGTTTTGTTAAAATAATCCCATTCTCGGGATTTCACAGGAAAACTACAGCTTTAGACATCGAGTTTTGAATATTAAAAATAATTTCTAGTATTTTTTTTTTTTGTTATTTTTTCAAGCAAATTGCTCTAATTGGTCTCTTTTTTTTAATCTATGTGAAAAAAAATTCTTAAAAACGAAAAAACTCATAATGGGACTTTAATTTTTTTAAATAAAATAACCTCTGAAGAATCTGTTGCACTGCTTTAAAATCGCATTTAAAATAGTGATATTCAAAGCTTAATTACTTGATTAGTTTTAGTCGCATAAAAATTGAATTTTCCTTTGAAGATCATGTATCAAGAAATGTATAAAGAATATATTATCACGTATGATTAAACCAGCCGAATGATTGCATAAAAATTTTGATTCCGTAACTTTTTAGAAACACATTTACTGAAACAAAATATAACTCTGTCATTGTAGTACATTTTATCAATTGGAAGCAAGTATCGCAACTGATTTAAAATGAGTAAGAAATTAGTTACAGTGACAAGATACTTTATGTAAGGCAATAGGTCTATTTTTGCAAATAACCTCAGTTCAGTACAGCATTTTCTTTAAGTATTATTAGCAAACTCTTTTTAGTGAGCAGCTGGTCATTTAGCAAGCCTAATGTTTGCTAATATTTTCAATTCAGTATTTTATGCAGCGTGCTTTTAGAGGTTTCTTCAGTAAAGAATTTTTAAAATTCAAATCTTATTATGCATATAAAACGTATTATAACAGAAACTTACATCATATTGTTTCATTTTTACAAAGGGTTTCTTGCTAAATCTAAAACTTTCTTGAAAAAAAATGGAGCACTTTATAAATTTTTCATTATTGCATACTTCTGAATTTAAATCTTAATTTTCAGTATAACGTTCCGTTATGTTCGGTAAATTGCAAAACTTTTATTAAAAATATTTTTTTAAGAGGAACCTACTCATGATGGGAAAAATAAACCCCAACTTCGTATAGCCGTCATCACCAAAGGAAGAAAAATCCATGAATTAAAATTTGTAGGAACAAGGAAAAATTTGAATATAACAGTGTAATGTATTATTGTAAAATAAGCTTAAAAATATTTAAATCTCGACTTAAAATTAACTGCAATTAACTTGATTTATAGAATAGATAATTTAATTAATTTTACGATGGTATAAAATTTTGTTTTGTGCTATAATAATATATTTAATGAATTCAATATTTTTATTTTTTCGGCTGTTATAGTGGAAAAATATCAAAACTTCGCTTAATTTTTAATTAATTAAAATTTTAAAAATTCACCCAGAGAAGTACGTTTTCAAAGTACAAATTTGATAGATCTAGTAAAACACTCTGTACCGTTGAGAGCCAACACGCAGGCACAAATACAGTCTCCTTTTAATATAAGTTATGATATTTGTCATAAGAAAGTCTGGGTTATGATTAGTATCAATAGTGCAATAAATAAAAAGTTTTTAATGATGATGATGACATATCCGCATTACAACGGAAAAAGGGGTGCAGAAGCTTCTGAGGATAAAGATACCTGGGCAACCGCACACAGAAGTCTCTCAGCTAGCTCATATGAAGATGACACTCATACACTCGCATGCACAACCCCGCTTTACAGGGGGGCTCTTTCACACACCTTACAGACAGAACATAGAGTAAAGAACAACCATGCCCAAACCGGAAGTCGGGACGCCAAGATCATGGGGAAGATGCTCTACCCCTAGGCCAGAGCACCGGCAAAAGTTTAAAATATAAATATTTTATAAATATTTATTAAAAAGTTTTAAAGCGTAGCATTATTTAAACATTTTATACCATTTTAAGCTGCATAAAATAATTTTTATTTATTAGAAAATCATTTTAGCAGTTTTTATTATCATATATAAATTTTTGGAATTTATTTAAGATATAAAATACAGCACATTCTTTTATAAAAATTATTATAATTACTAAAAGATTTCTATTGCATAAAACTTCAATTTAAATTAAATTAGAAAATCTGTAGAAACGAAGAATTTTAAAAACCAGTATCTTTTTAAAAAAAACAATAGACTGCCTCTGAAAATAGCAGACAGTTATTTTTTCTAAAGTTTTTATTAAAAAATTTAATTAAATTTGGCGAATGCGAACTTAAATATGTTTGCAATTTAGAATAAGTAAAAAGTTATTTTAATCAAATCTCTATTGTCAGTTAAAAGCAAGTAGTCAAGTTTTGAATAAATTTATTTAAATATCCGCAAACTTCAAATCAATATCCTAGATAATTCAATATAGAAGAAGGTTCATTATCGAAAATATTGTATTTTCCATTCAGAAATTTTATCTAAATATCTTCATTTTATATAACTTGACTATTTTATATTCAGTTTGTTAAAAAAATCTTGAGAGCTACCATTTTGTTTATCTTCACAATAGAAATACAATTAATAGAATTTATTTAATTAATTGTCAAAGCCTTCACTAAAACCTTCTTTTTGTTTAAGAGAATTTGTGAACAAAATTTTTAAAAAATCTATTTAGTAATATTTTTTCTTACAGCTTATAAAAAATTTAGACATTTCAGTTTTGCTTACATAGATTTAGAAATTTCAAACTTTTTATGTGTTAATAAGTTTTCTTTAAACGTACCTCCTATAAATGAAATGAATATCCATGGAAAAAATCTGATGTGCGCGAATAAATATTTATATTATATACAGAAATGATAAATCCTGCATACTATTTAAAAATGGCCATTTGAAAAAACTGCTTATCACATATTTAAAAATCAAATTAATTCACACTAATGTTTCAATTTTCATTCTTGCCTTAAAATGTTTTCATCATTTATCCGGAAAAAAAAATTCACACTTAGAAATGCGAAAAATTATAGATGGAATAGAACTGACATAATATTCAACTTCTAACTTCAATTATAAAGTCTTTCAAACATTTAACTAGTAGTTAATGTTTGAAAGACTTAACTACTTAATTTTAACAAATTTATTGCTTAAGTTTCTCAGTAGCAATTCTTATGAAAATGAAGATTGTAATATTCTTATTATAATCTTCATTTATTAAGTATTTTTATGTTTGTTTCAAATTTCAGCTAACATATAGTTATATAAATAAAAAGTAAGGAATAACATTTGAAAACTGAGATCTATTAAAAAAATAAAGAACTATTCGTGGTAAATGAGGAAACTGGTGAAGTGTCTACTTTCTTGGGGATTATGGAAAAAAATATTTAACCTTAGTTAAATAATTAAATCAGGTAATACATTAAATTTCCAATTATCCACGGCTGTTAATCCCTATCTATTGCTTGAATAAAAATAAAAGTGTTATAACTACAAAAAAACAAAGCAACGATTTTATTTCATTATTATTTTTTTGCAACATTGTTAATATTAAATCATGACTATCTGTGTAGGTTCCCTACAATAAAAAAAAGTTAAAAAGGATTATTGTATTATTTGTATCCATTTTCGCTCATTCTGGGGCTCATTTGTGAAATTCACTCATCTACCGTGGCTTTGCCACTTATTTCCGTAGACAATCTTGAGTTTAATATTTTTTTTCTTTGGTCACATTATTACATAACATTTACCATCCAGATAAGGATCTATCATTTTGACATAAACTCTCCTTAAAATCATTAAACAGACTAATTTCTTTTCAACTATTTTTGAGAAATAATAATTCAACCTGCCAAAAATTTCCGAGAAGGCGTTAACCCAGAAACGTAGGCATCTTCCAACAAAACGGTCCAGAGTCTACGGGCGACTTATCGAACAACCGGAAATGATCTTCATTGTTCTATGTTCTTACAAGAGTGTTACCAGAAACGAAATGAAAGAGAAACGGGGACTGCAATGATAAAAGAAATCGAAAACATTGCTAGTTTGGAAGCTTACTAAAATTCTTGCAACGGTTTAGATAAGTGTGAACAATATTGTAATCAGTTAAAGGTTGTTTTCAAGTTATCTTTTGTGTTTATTGCAAATTAAGAAAAACAGCTTCATCATCCGAAGCAATAGCTAAGGTATTTGCATTTGTCATTGAAATTAAAAATAAACATTGTTGCTAAACATATTTTCACAGATGCTTCATGGTAGTTGCAAGAACTATTTTCGAGAAACTAGATTATTGCGACATTCATTTTCATTATAATCTGAAGTAGGGTAAGGTTACAATACATTTATATTTCCCAGTAAAATATGTTATATACTCATCATGTTTTGTTACGCAATTTTATGTAATATTAATCTACATTATTTTATGTAACGGATTAATGTTAATATAAAGTTTTATAAAAATAGATTTTTATCTCAATTTACCAACCTTTTACACAATTATCAATTATAATTTGTTTTAAAAAGCATTTTGAAGTTAAAATTCAAATTTTTCTCAATTAAAACAATTCAATAATATTTTATTTTTAATGTAAATAACTTCTTATATTATATATTTCTTATGGCGATAATTTCTGCATATAATGATTTATTAATTAAACCTTATTCATGTCATCAAAATCATATATTCAAATACATTTTACATGAACAAAAAAAAATGCATGACGTTACTGTACAGCAATTAATGTTAACATTATATGCGCATCGCTGGCATTAGGTAACAAAAGACATTAGGTTAGGTTATTTTTTAAAATTTCATTCTACCTTATATGATTTATAATGTCCAGAGCGTTGAAAAGAAATCTCAGAATTTAAAATAAAAACTCTTCACATTATTTGCAAGAAAAGGAACAAATATTATAAAAGCATATACTATCCCAAAAACAATCCTGAAAATTAAAATGAAGCATCTCTTTTTTAACATATAAAGAAACATGAGCTTCATTCTTTTTATATTCATGGAATTCAGGCGGCCAGAACTATTAATATGATGATATAATAAGATATTTTGACTACAAGCTTAGCTTTTTTCATCTCTAATGATGTCCAAGGTGGGGTTTTTTTTAAATACCAAAGTACAAAATTTTTTTATCAGTATGATAATGAGAAATAGAAAGGCACAATTCATGCTTTGATGTTGATGCTATTTTGAAGCAAGTTTATTATTATTCATTGTAATAAATTGAATATAACAACTGAATAATATAATATTAATAAATAACTAACAATATAATATTGAACTAATAACTCAAACAATAATGGTTCAAATACAATTAATAAATGTATTGTCGTTTAATGAAATACCGAAACTTTTTAAAGCAAGTTTTATTTTTTCATACTCAAAGTATGGCCAGAAAATAAATACAAGAAAAAAGTATTTAATTCAAAGAAATTTAATTTAAATCAAAACATATAGAGAGTTTTGTTCTTAAATGAACAATTTTAAAAATGCCTTTTCTTACGCAGTTTGTCACGTGCTATGCTTTGTTGATTTCTCCCAGATCATATCATTTAAAAAGTTTTTCTTTAATTAGTAACATTTCCTTACTCTTATTTTATAATCACTTGAATTCTAGATACTTTTGAATTGCCTATTTTCTATTTGAATAAGATTAAACGATAAGACAAAAGTAAAAAAGCAAAAGCAAGGACAATAGAAAGAAATAAAATTTAACCGTTATTATACTATAGAAATTTAATTTTTGATATTATTTATACTTGGATATGTTTTACTATTTTTGTCGAAATTAAAATTTAAATATTCAAAGAATTTTAATAAATAACACGCAATTTCAAACTTTGATTGTCTGTTAGAGTTTGGAGTAAGAGAAATATTCCTAAATTCAGTAAATTAAAACCCTATTATATCCCAAGAATTAGTTAGATTTTTTAATTCTCGTTTCAAAATCGTTTAAATTACGCAATATTTTTAAAAGTAGTTTCCTACCTGAAAAAGATTAAAAAAATAATAAAGATTAATAATAATAAAGATAATTAAATAATAATAAGACGAAAGTAGAAAAAATAGATATAAATAAAATTTAATCGTTTACAAACTACACAAATTTGGTTTTTCATATACTTTGCACTTGATTTAGATTTGCTATTTGTTGCACCAATAAAATTCAAAACAATCAACGACTTTTAATAAATAATACGCTATTTAAAAAACTTATTGTTTTTTTAGAATTTAAAGTAAGAGAAAAATCCGAAATTCAATATATTTATTCAACAAAGAATTATAAAACAATGAGATTACTATTGCAGAATGGTTCCAAAGAAAAACATACGAAAAACAAAACATATCAATGTGTACCAAAAAAGTAAAAAAAAAATAGTATGGCAGTTTATTTATATTAGTAAAGATATATTTACTGAAAATAGCATTCAATTTGGAAAAATCCAATGTATGATAATTTATTTGACCTCTGAGAGAAGAAAACATAAAAGAATTTGAATAGACTCCTTTTATTTCCGGTTGATCTACCGGAAATATCTCCAGAAATGAAAAATGTTGATGGGTTAAGTGCTTCTACTCAGTTTGAGGTGAATGAAACGCGTGTGCTTTCGTTATTTTTCAAGCAGAGTGCATCTCCTAAGGAATCAAACGATAATCATATTTTTAAATCATGTTTTTTTTTTTTTTTTTAACATGGGCAAATTCTTTTAGGCAAGTGCTTCGACTTCAACAAACTGCGTGGAAACAAAAAAAAAAATTTGCATTTAAATTTTCACAGTCAACATATTAAATTCCAGTTCATTGCCATTATTTGTGCTTCTAAATTAACAATTAAAACGTAAATCGATTTTGGATCATATAGAAAATTCCATTTTTTAAAATCATTAAATATTAATGGGGTTTTTTTACTCATTTTGTAATATTTTTAAGAGGTTTTAGTAAAAATATTTTTTTTTGGAAACGGTTTAAACATCTTTTATACGTTTGTTTTCACCAATAAAATTTATAATTTATTTAATATGACGATTTCCTGTAAATAAGGGTATAAATTTTTATTACAGAGTTTCAAACTGCATTTTCTAAACTAACAAATAATATGAATAAGAACTATTCAGATCTTTTCAGTCACATTCGCTTTAAAACGTAAGATACAAACAAAAATAAATCACCTTCTCTACTTCTTTTACAATATATCATAGAAAAAGTAAACAAATTATTTCAATATTATTGAATTACTTTTTAACATCTCAATCATTATATAACCGAATTGAAAGAAAGTAAGTTAACTGCATTGTTGTAATTAATATTCAAGTTTCGTCCATCAAAGTTTTTAAATAACTTGGATTAACGTTTCTCAGTTTTTATTTCCTCCTTTTAGTCTTGATTATTTAGTCTAGTATTTTTAAATACAACATTCTGCCATACCCCAAACCATCTTTTCACATAAATAAGTTTATTAATAATGTTTAAGGACCTGCATTAGGGAAGAGTCAACCGAAGAGCAATTTCTTATATTTTATTCCATTTTTTTATATACATAGAAGTAATAGTTCCATGTTTTAATAAATAAAAGAAACGATGAAATAGTTCCATATTGTAAATTATTATTACTCATTGTGATATTCAACTTTTGAAAGCAGAGACAATTTTTGATTTTCTTTGAACTGAGTTTAAAAAATTAGGTTCTTGGGAAGAGATATAACCTCATGTCTGGGTACTAAGCGAAGATTATCGCAATATTTCTGATTAATTTATGCATCAGAAGAATTTTTGTAAAGAAATTCAGTATTAGTGAAAGGTATTAAATATGTTATTGTTTTAACACCGAACTCTAGCATTTTTCTTTCCCTGCTATCCAGTAGACTTTACGATATGCATAATTTTTCTTTTCCATACAAATATGGGGATACAAAATTCTATAACATTTACATTTTAATCCTTCATATTTTGTGTTATCAATCCTTCATGTATGTGTGTGTTTTGCATTCAAGGCTCGCGTTCCATAGATAGGTTCCTATGTGATTAATCATTTCATTGATTCTAAATATTTTAAATGAGGAAGGGAAATTATTTTTCGATCAAGTCTCTTCATGCAAGTTTCCTATTTTTTTTTAATACTGCCAAGAATTAAAATTCTGAAAAAATTTCAGACAGCATCAAAGGACAAAAATTGGAATTTAAAAGAGAGTCAGGGTCTCTCAAGAAAAAAAGCAAAAACATCAATTTCTGGATCAAATGCCCAATATGATGATAATAATATAAAAAATAAAAATTTGTGTTATACGATATTTGGTATGTGTATGTTAGCCAAGCTCTTGCATCGGCAGTAGATTTTAAACTTGAAACTAATCAACAAGATACAACTATTTGATATAAGACTACAGTAAGTAAAAAGAGAGCACTATAGTAAGTCATTGGTGATCTGTAATTATTTTACTGTTTACTCCTTGATCTATGTTTTTTATAACATAGTTTAAGTATAAGTATTTGTATAAAGTGTAAGTATTAAAATAAAAGTATTTTTAGCAGTTTAAAGCGACAATAGCAACCTCTTAAATAAATTCCTTACATTTTTTCGTTCTGAAAATACGCGTGCAAAAGGGGAGAAATACTTACTATATACTATATAAGAGAAAAAGCAAGTAATGTTTTCTTAAATGAGAGAAAAGCGCAAAGCTAAAATAAGTAAAACTTTAAAAATTTCCTTTTTAGTGTTGTTTGTATCTATCTACTAATAATATAGATGAATAAGTGTCTGTGTGCTAGCACTCTATAGGCCAGACCGTTTGATCTACAGCTACCAATTTCAGTAGATACATACATAAGAGATTGGTAATGTGCAACTTTGTGCGATTTTATTGAAATTGTAATTAATTACGCTAAATGTTAGCGTTTTCACGTGATAACTACCAAAACTATTATTGCACAAAAATGTTACTAAGTTTTAAATTTTTTTAAAATATTTTTGATAACATTATTTAAAAATCGAGCACATTTTCCCTGAATTTTGGCAATGTTAAAAAAAATTTTTTACCAAGATTAAACAAAAATTTTGCCTTGAAATTGAAAAAACTGCTTACGTTGTTTCACCAGAAATTTAACCGCATTTTTTTCCGTACATTATTGAAAGCTAAAGAAGAATTTTATTTAATATGAATATAGTTTAAGACACGAATAAAAAAGTCTAACTATAACATCATAAAATCTAGATGATAGACAAACTGCACATTTGCGTTCCTAATAGCGCTATGATAAATAGTCTCCTTAAGGAATGAACAGAATACATGAAATTAAAATAACGCGCCTTTAATGTCTGATAATTTAAAGGAATTATGTGCATGAAATTATATCTCAATAATTGAGCTGAAATTAAATTTAATCAATAGTCCCGGGTGATCGCAAGAAGCGACTGTGACAATTAATTTAAAATTTTAAAGTCATTTTTTAAATAAAACAATTAATTTTAATTTTATGACAGTACCAAATGAATGTAAAAAGTAATCTCCATATTCCTCAAAGCAATAACAAAGCGAAAGAAGTTATCTTTCCAGAAAATCAAAAATTATTTAAGTGAAAGTATATATAATCAATATCTCCGGCAAACCAACTGATCGCCAAAGGCAACTAGCAATGAAGAAAATATAGAAATATAAATAAGTACATCTAAATGCTATTACTATGAAAAATATTTATTCCGGTTCATGAAATTAGTCCAAAATTTCGTACTGATCTACAATTTCGCCATAAAAATCGCATACCAAATTTCATTTTATCTGTCACGTTTCACGTTTTCAAACTTATCGGGTACAAACACAGCCATTACTCCAAAAATGGTTTTGTAAAACTTGGGCAAGTTTTAGATTTCTTAAACTCTCCAATATATAGAAATAAATTATTTTCATTATTATATGCATAGTTTTATCTACTTATAATTCTAATACAAGAATTATGAAAATGAAACCACACTGATATCGAATTTTCAACATGCGTGTTGCCACTCCTTTCAATAAAATTAAATAAAACAATTTTAATTTCCGTTAAGTTAATAGGCATGGAGGTGTTGCTATTGCAATTAATATTTATTTAGATAAATTCCTTAGGCAATTATAATAGGTAGAATTTAAGAATAATGATAGTAATGTTCATTGATACTATATCGTGAGGTTAAATTTAAGATCCAAACCTTGTTCCCGTCAATAAAATATATAAAAGCATTTCTAATAATATCTCGTAAATATTTTTTTTCTATTACCTCCCTTAAGAAAAAGAATATCTTTATTAAAAAATTAGATGTAGCTTTTTACACTATTATCAAATAGAGCTAAGAATTAGATTAAAAAATAAAGCAAATCAAAATTTCTCACTGGTCTAATCACCTGTTTTCTTGTGGAAGCTAAGAATATAACAATGCTTCTATTTTTTTTCCAATACCATTCAAGCAATTAATCTTATCAAAACTGATGGTTTAAAGGAATTTCAGGAACTATTCTTAATAATATGTTGCGAAATATTCGATTAGATGAATATTTTGTAATTTTTAACACAATATTTGCAATATTATGTGAACGAAAAAGATAATAATTGAAAAAGTTAGCGCATTATATCTTCGGAATTATACAATACATAAATATTTTGGATTATACGCTGAAGTGATAAAGATTAATAAATGCAAAAAATGTGCACTCTGCAGTTAATGTGCAACCTGTATTAATTAACTTTATCCTTTTTGAGAAGTCAGAAAAGTAGGAATGATTCGTGTGATCTCACGCAATCAGCCACATGATAAGCGTGAATCCGTGTATGACTGGCGTGATGCATTTGTCCGACGTCACGTGAGCGAGCATAGGCTCTATTACATGTTTCCAATATATTTTATAAAGAATGTTCGCCATCAGTTTTGTTGCGGTAATATATTTGAGACTAAATAAAACCAACGTAATATATTATAAAAAAAATTTTAATGAAACCTTTTTTATTATTTATAAAATGGAAAATCAAAAACATCATTAACACACCAACAATCAAAATCAAACATAATATTTACAGATTTTCTTATTCCTTTATTAACATCCTTCTCGAATAAGAGTATCTTTCAAAGTGAACATTATTTGGTTTACGCAATTACAATTTTATCTAATATACATCATTTATAGAAGAATTTAGGATTTTCTACCTATTTGACTTTCGAAAGCTTATATAACTCTTAATAATATACATTTCGAATATCTTTCCGAGAAGTCATTTCTTTATGAAAATCTGATAGCCTTGAATCTAATTGGTGATTAAATTTTAATGATCAGCCTTAATAAATGTTCAAGAAGATAACAAAATAATACCAATTATATTTAATTAGATAAATTATTATAATATCAGTAAAAAAACTTTTTAAGAAACGAAAAAGCGTTTCTACAGAGATTAAATAAATGCCGTCCCAAAAATCATTTTAGTGGAATTTGTTGTTCATGTAATTTAATCACCCCCCCCCCCTCCCCTACTGGTAAGCAATGATTGCAATATTTTTTTCCGAAATGCAAGTTCTAAGGACTTAACTTTCTAGGAGAGAATACTGGGATTTAAAGACCATTTTACGGATTCATGAAAATATGAATGCTACAAGGAAAATGTAACAGTGTTTCTTATAACGTTTTAAATGCGCCACAATTCATAAGTTACGTTGTTTTAAGAAATATGCTAAATTGTTTATATCTTAATATGTTGAGCTGAGTACATTCGTCATTGTTTCGTAGTCTAAAATTCCAAATAATCTCCTATTTAATTTTACTTATGTCAGTTGAAATATTGTTCATCGAATACGCTTTTTAGAAATATAGAATGTTTCCATATTCCTAAAAAGTTGAATGTTTTTTAAATAAATAGTAAAGAAAAAAAAGTATGTATATTAATCATGAAAAACCGGGAAAAAAGAAGAAGAAAAAAAAAACTTTTCCACCCCCTTTTCATTAAGTTCCTTCACATCTCGTATTTCTTACTCAACTATGTGTATCATTACATTTTTGAATCAAAAATAAAGTATTTCCGCTTATTTATTATGTTTATTTGAATCCTAATGCATCTACAGCGGTAAAGAAAAGAGCCAAAAGACATGAAATGTTTTCAACAATGTATTGTGACGGAGAAATAATATATTCAAACATTTATTTGATGTGTTTAGATATTAATAATATATTATTAAATAACGCATTTTAATTTTTATGTTTAACAAATATTTAATGAGCTAAGATATTAAGAAAATATTAAATAACATATTTTAACTTATATCTTTAAACAAGTTTTTAATGAGTTTAGATATTAAGTGAATATTATTAAATAATTAATATTCTGCTTATTAAGCTAATACTTAAAATAATGATATATTTAGCAACACCGGATGATATGGTATCATTTATCATTAGTTAAGGAAGTGTTATTTTTTAGTATGAAAATAGAAACGATGTCTTTTTTTTTTTCATTACTAATGCTTATTTTACTAAGTGATTAATTATAGCGAATAAAGCATTTCTTTCAACTGTTATTGGACTTTATTTAATATAATTTTATATTTAATTCACTTTTAACTTATTAATTAAATTTTGTACTTAATATCATATCGATAAATTAAGTATTCCTGCTTATTTCATAGAAAAGCGGACAATACTCGATAACGCATTCCTCTATGCAAGATTTGTTCCCATTCTTTAAAAGGATTTACGGAAAAACATGTTTATATATTTTCAATGCATTTGTAACTACATAGAATTCTAATACGGTTTCAACATTATGCAATAGAAAGGTCGAATAATTTTCCCATTTACAGGCTGGAAATATGATATGATTTTCATAATACACAATGCGAGAACAGGTACAATTCTTAATAATGCGAAAGTAGTAACCAAATGTTACCTATTATGCCTCCTTGTGTATGGTTTCGATACAATTCGATTAAATCTCTTTTATCAACTTATAAGAGGGTTGATTGTAAAACATTTTATTCAATACTACGAATATTTTATAATCTCTATCTATTATTGTTATTAAATAATTATTTGAAATTGTAATATTATCTGCATAATAATGTAGTTTTAAATGAACACTTCTGGTAACATCATTTCGTTAGCTATTGCTAATCGTCACAATACACATTGATTTGACAATAAATGTACTGGAACCGCCCCTGAGAACTTCATATGATTCTTTCGTACGTTTGATTTAACAGCGCATTTTTTCCACACTATTTTATATAAACAATATATTCAAGTTTCGTTTTCTGCTAAAAGCCCATGTTTTTTTTTTTTTTCAATCAAGCTATACAAATGCGATTATTACATTTTTTGCATGAATAAATCAACATACAAAGGAATCAAAATATCAGTTTTGGCAAATTAAAAACTTTACCACAAATGATAGATAAGACTTTAAAACAAAAAAAAGGCAAGTTATTTAAACCATTGACTTACTTTGAAATATAACTTTTTTCTTCAAAATTTAAAATTTCCTGATTTTAAATAATAAAATTTAAGCATGCATTAAACTTTTAAAAATAGTATTAAACAAAAAAGATTTTTTTGCATATTCCTAAGGAGCCGAACTTTCGTTCACATTGAAAAAAAAAGCAAAACGGAAAATTTTGCAAATTAAAAAAATAGTTATATTTGAAAATCAACTCGTCAAAACTTACTTTGTGTGACGATTTTCCATCTTCGAACTATTAAAGAATTTCCAAGAACTGGTAGAAAACACATAATGGATCCGAATCCACAACTGAGTCATTTTTTATTTCTTTTACTTTTCTTTCAGAAACTGCACAAATAAACAATGCGTTTTTCTCTCAATCAAGGCAGAAAAAGAAAAAGTTACATTAATTTCGCCATACTATAAAAGAGGATGTCGAAAACAATCAAGCGGTCTCCTTTCCGATAAAAAAAAAAGGAAAAAAATGTCTTTTTTTTTTATCCGCTGTCATCTGAACCTGCGGTCCAAACTTCTTTGATATTATCGCGGAGCATCACCGAATTGTCGCCCTCGATGTCTCCTAGAAGATTGCCGGCAGATTTCCGTCTCTCCGACATCTCTCGCCTTACGAGAAAACTAAACGATATGGCTGCCAGATTTTGGCGCAAAATGCTTGTTTTGGCGATAGAGATAAAATTGCTTATTTGCTGTAGTTAGTAACTCATGCATTGCTGGGTGACAGGGACAGGAATCTACTAAAAATATATCGAAAAAATGGTCCCCCCGGATCATTCTCGTTCATTCTCTAATAAAGGGAGTAAACGAAATTTGCCATTACATGTTAAGCAAAGCCTTGAAAGTCATTAGCTCAGATCTTTAAGAGACCAGCACATGAGCGTTCTGTGTTTTAAAATACAGTGAAAAAAAAAAAAACAGAAGTATCCATTGCGTGAAGGAAGCTTTATTTTCAATTGAATCAAACTAAAATTTGACGTTGAATTATTCCTGTGGCGGAATGTCGTATTAAATCATTAAGTCGTCGCGTTTGCATGATTGTAAACATACAAATCGACAATTGGTCAACTGCTCGACTGACTTGGTTCAAAATTTGATACAGTCTTACACTTTAGATGTTAAAACTATGCGCTATATTTTATTCATTCAGCATTTTTCATTTTGAATTTATCGTGTTCACTTGTACTCGAATAGATAGACGAATTTCCCACGAATGGATTCGTCTATATTGTAATAAAAATCTACAAATTAGTCATATCATATATCAAATTTCATCCGACTAGTTAAAAGCGTTTTTGAGTTATCGTATTCATAGAAGATTGAAAGACATAATTCCAAAAAAAAAATTTCGGGGGGGGCATCAGGGAGGTCAGAAATGGGGAGAATCGACGAAATATCGAGTTCGAATTTTTGACAATTACAATAAATTCTCTTTAAATAAATAAAAAGTAAGAAATGATGTTAAAATTTATTTCATTAGATCCTTATTTTCCAAAACTTTTCGACTATGGGTACTTTTCTAAATAGAAACTAAAATAATCCTAACAGAAATAGAAATTGAAATTTAGTTTCTGTTAGTTTCGGAAAATGAAAGCTTTTTGTAACATAATTTTTATATGAGTTAGGTAAAAATAAATAAAACACTCTTTAAATTAAATTAAATTGTATAGAACATATTTAAATAAATATAATAATCAGTGGGATGCGTGAAGGTCTTAAACAAGGCACATTTTCTCAAATCTTGGAATTAAATCGGATTCAGTTGCTTTCGTATCACCACTTTTCTTACTGATTTACTAGCAATATTGTGATTTTATCAAAATATTTTCCAAAAACCCAGCTTCGAGCAAATAAATAACAGCAAATATAATATAATATAATTTCTCGAAATGTCGTCATTTAGAAATAGATATCTTTTATTAACAACTAACACTTAGTGGATTCTGAAAACAACATATTTTTACTTGATTTCTTGCAGAGTGGGAGAACGTATTACAAACTGATTCTAACAACCTGATCTTGTGCCGATATTTAGAGATAAAATTTTTGTTGGTTGAAACATTTTGGTTGGAAATTCTAAATCTGGACGAGTTGGTATGATAATTTGCAAATTATTGTCTTAGATAATCTTGTCCATTTACACAAAGTATTTGAATGCGGCGGAGTTTATGCACACCATTTATTTGTTTACCTGCATTACTCAACTGAATAAATAACGAAGAACTAAATGTGTAAATAATATTATAAAATTTCTATAATATATCGCAGTGTCCCTATGAAATAGAGAATCCGCAAGGCATCGATGTACACATTTTGGGAACCAATGGATTAGCTTTTGAATCAGTCTTTAGGCTTGTCGCTATCAAATTGGTCATATATATGCTTTGGTGGATGGAAATGCACACCTCAAAGCAAGGGAGAGGAGGGTGAAATTTCAATTAATTGTTTTAAAATTTAATTAAAATTTTAATTAATTAAAAAATAATGTTAAAATTTGATTTTTTAGTCGATACTTCTGAAAATATAACAATAGGAAAGGGATTTTTATAACGTCTTAAAATTCAAAAATATGTTGTTGTTTTTTCAATAATATTAGTGTTTTGCAATATAATTGTATTTTTATTTTTAAAGTATATTTTAAACGTAATTTACATCGAGACTAAATTAAAATCATACTTTGTTGCTGTAATGCTACATGTTGGCGTTGTTTTTTCATTGTTGATGATCCAGATTTGAAGATTCAGCTATATTTTTTGCCTGAATAGGTTTTAGCATAAGATACGCTCTAATAAAATATTTGAAATTTTGTTACACTTACAATTAAAATTTAACTTCAGAAATAAGCAAAATACAAAAAATCCTATAATTATAATTTCGCCCATTTTTAAGCATTGCTGCTCTTTTCTGTGATATAAGTGGATGTGTAAAGATGCATACAGAAAATTAAGTAAAAGGATAGCTCCATGAGCCGAATTTTATAACAGCTTCCAAAATATTATGAATTATATGTCCATCAAATTTGAGGTTTAAAAATATTTTGCTGAGGAAGCCATTAAGAAATATAACACGAAACATTTAATTGAAATTTTCGCCACATGATCGCCAAAGATGGTTATCAAATAAATAAAATACAATAATAATGAGATAAAAATATGAATCTTCGTTTTTAATTCATTTAATATTTAGGTTCTTAAATTCGGGGAATTTAATAAGTGATATTTCTGTATGTTGATGCAGTTTTGCTTGTGATTAAATTAAGCACGCGAAGGCTACATCAGCTGCACATTTTCGAGACTTTTAGGGATGGATCTTGCAGTTTTGAATCATCGGTGATGTAGACGACACCTGAGCCGACATCCCCACCCCAGATTTCCACGATGCATCCAAGAGAGATAGTTTGCCCTTCGAGGTCAGATTTAACATGCACCATGCTCATACACACGATAATCTTTAATATGGAATGTTAAACTGGAACACTCTTGTATTGAATCTAAAACCTTTTTACTAAACCAACAAGCCAAATAGAAAGAAGATAATAGTTTAATTAACCACATCTTCTGAGGCCTTGTATTTTATTTTGTTTCTAAATTCATGAGGGGAAAAAATTGCCTCGTTTCCTTGGGCTTGCTGTGATGTCAATGTAATGAAACTGCTAACATTGAACTTAAGGTTCCCATTCAAAAAGAATCATTGTTTATACAACTGACGTATAAAAACTTATACTGAAACTTTCATTTATTTGTCAGATAAGAGGATTTTTTCAACCATTAACACTTTCATTCGTCACATTTATGTCCAGTCAAAGTGGTATAATTTTTTCGGAAAGGCAGCATATTAATGCTGCCTTTCCGAATTCAACAAATCTTTTTATTAAAAAAGATTTGTTGAATTTTGATAGAAAATGTGCTTGTATCAAAAGTTTTAAAGATCAGTTTAATTAAATTGAAAATAAACCGTATAAACCGTATCACTTTCGCTTTAATCTAATTGCAATTTTCATATGCTGAATAGATAACAAAATTTTAAGCATTGTTTTAATCCGTGAAAATTCTTTATTGTTTGGTCTTAGTAACTTACTTACATCATCTAATTTGTTAGTTTTTATTATCATTCAGTTTTTAAAATTATCCAATTTGTATTCATTATTATTTGATTTTTTAAATTTCAAATCGAGTTTTTATTTTTTCGTTTTAAGTGGCACTTTTCTATTTTATATGATTTTATTAACAAAAGAGCATAGACGGGTAGTTAACTAAATGTTTTATATAAAATTCTATGCGCAGCTTAAAGTGTACACTCACATAATAATATATAACTTCATATGAATTCTAATACTTTTATATAGAATTGAAAAGAAATAATCGCAGCTGAAACTGATTTTATGGTGTGCAGATTAACAGCATCATCAAATTTCTGGAATAAATGTGAAATATCTTTAACTTTTCATTTTAAAAATGATTAAATTTATGGCGATTTTTTCAAGTAATGAATTAAGATCTCTTTAATTTGTAAGCATGCTGACGTAAAAATCTAAGCAGTTCGATGCAAGACTGACTGTAGAAACAAAATTGCCAAATGAACCCTAACACTCTAAACCATTAAATGGCCAGTTACATTTCTGGTCTTAAAGATATTTTATGATGCTAAACTGATATAACGACGAATTATGTTTATTTTCCATTTTTACCGGATTTTGTTTATGAAAAAAAAATGTTGCTCAAGTTTTAAATAACATAAATTTCTGGAATTCTCTGATTCAATAATACTGAATATTTTTATAACCTAGATTTTAAGATTGAAATTACTTAAGGTTTTTTTAAAAAAATTTCTTTTATGTA
Organism: Argiope aurantia; assembly: GCA_026543865.1. NCBI lineage: Eukaryota > Metazoa > Arthropoda > Arachnida > Araneae > Araneidae > Argiope > Argiope aurantia. Next base: position 241,493 of record JAPMOR010057079.1, read on the forward strand.
AAGGTGTATAATAGCTTATTTCAATACTTGCTTCACAATATTTTGATTAATTTTGTATTAGTTTTACGCCCTTGGTGACCAATTGGTTCTCCGGGATTAATGGTTGCTGAAAATTTCAGTTAAATATTTTATACAACGTGACATTAACGGCTTCCCCAACACAGCAAGATATTTTAAGCTTAAACTTTTGATAGAAAATTTTTCATATTGAACTTTCGATGCCTTAGACGTTTCTGTTCTTTGTTCGACGCTTACTTTTTTTTGTTCATTCCCTAATATCCTCTCAATATCTTTTTACATCTAATTATATCAAACAGAGCAGTAGTGGATTTTAAAAATTAGCGTACCTTAAAAATTTCACAATTGATTGATTCTGAAGTTAAATCTTAATTGTATTTGCACAACAAAGTTTCCAAAATTTTATTGAAAGCAGTCGTATTGAAATCCACCTAACACAGAAAAATAAACAGAATCTTCATATCTTGGTCATCAACAATGAAAAAACCCAGTATGAAGTATTAGTAACAAAAATGAAAATGATTTTAGTTTCAGTTTTAGTTCAACTTTCACTTTAGTTTCACTTTTAGTTTCAATCCACTCCTGTAAATACTCTTAAAATATTAAATAGTAAAAATATTATAAGCAAAAAAGTCATTGAAAAGTTAGCATCATTGAAAAGTTAAATTCTTAAAGTTTAATTTAATGTAAAATAAATATTTTTGAACTGCTGTATTTTCGAAAATAAAATAGAAAAATGCGAAAATTTCGCAGAATTTTAAATGAATGCAAATTCGAATTAAATTTTAAAAACATCTCTCCGATTTGCGCACTCCAGTATCCATAGTATATGTGCGCTAAATGTGTTAACTTTTGGTCAAAAGGTCTGACTTATAGAGAGACAGCACACACACACGAATTCATCATTATTATTAGCAGATATGCCGCATTCAATCTCTTAATGTTTTTTCTTCTTATTATATATTGCGCTTAATACACTTTTCTCTGCTAATAAATGATACACTTTTCTCTGCTAATAAATAAGTACTTAGAGAAAAGAAAATGTATTAAGCACAATAAATGAGAAGTAAAATATACATATACAGGGTGTTTCAGTGAACCGTTTCGGAACTTCTAAGATGGGTAGGGTACATCCTGACGAACCAAAATCATATACCCATGGGCAATCAGAAATGCTTTCCTGACGCGGTAGATGGCGTTGTGTGAAAAGTCCGAGCTTTCGTGCAGGGAACATTTTGCACAAGAACACCAAATTAGTAGGATGGATGATTACACAATCGCAGAGTTAGCAATATGCATTTGGCGTACGGGGCTGCAAATTGTAGTGGGCCAGCCACACAGCGTTTGTACGCGGAAAGATATCCGACGAGGCGCATTCCCAGTCATAATTTCTTTGCAAGACTGCACCAGAGATTAGCCGAGACAGGTTCATTAGAAAGAGCTCACAGGGACAGGGTAAGAACAACACGGACTGCAGACGCCAAACAGAATGTGCTGCAGCATGTACAGGGGAATCCAAGAACGAGTACACGAAGTGTAGCAAACGGAGTCGGGGTTTCCCATTGTAGCGTCTGGAGGATTCTCCGAGCAGAACACATGCATCCGTTTCACGTGCAGCGTGTCCAGACACAGAAACGGCAGGATTATGTATCTCGTATTGCTTTCGCACAGTGGTACCTGGGAAAAGGTGCTACAAATCCCCTTTTTCCTGCAGAAGTGTTGTTTTCCGATGAGGCATCCTTCACAAGGGAAGGAATTTTCAACACGCATAACGACCATATCTGGGCGGTCGAGAACCCGCATGCAGTACGAGGTCGCGCAGCACAGAATCGATTTTCGGTCAATGTATGGGCTGGTATTGTGGGAGATCACTTCATCGGGACGTCTAATCGGACCTACGTACTTGCTCTTTCTGAAGCAAGTATTGCCACAACTTTTGAGAGATGAACAGATTTCTGCATCGACGCAACAGACAATGTGGTTCCAACACGATGGCGCCCCTGTCCATTATAGCGGAGATGTTCGTAACTACCTGGATGTCACATTTGGTCAACGGTGGATCGGAAGTGGGGGTCCCATGCGTTGGCCTGCTCGGCCACCCGACTTATCATGTCTTGATTATTGTTTCTGGGGTCATATGAAATCGCTAGTTTATGACACCCCTGTTAACACTGCTGAGGAACTCGTTGCAAGATTCACAGTAGCTGCCGGAGAGAGTCTTGAAGTATTCCTGGAGTATTCCAGAATGTTCGGGTGTCCATGCGTCGGAGATGTGAGGCTTGCATTGTAGCCCGTGGAAGAAACTTCGAACACTTACTTTAATCCATGTACCTTTTGCTTCTTTGCATGTATTATTAAAACAATTTCTCATCTACGGTCTCTTTTTCTTTATGGTGCTTCTGTGTGCAACACCGCTTCAGGAAAGCATTTCCGACCCCACATTGCTCTATGATTTCGAGTTGTCAGGATGTACCCTACCCCTCTTAGAAGTTCTGAAACGGTTCACTGAAACACCCTGTATATATATATTATTTGTTGAAATTGAGTATTTGCATCTCTGCAATACTAGTGATGAATGTGTAAATGATGAAGAAGTAAAAATATGAATGTTTTAAAAGCACTTCCATATTTGTTGACACTTAAATATCATTATGCCTCTTTCTCAAAATAATAGCAATGTCCGAACATCAGGAATATGAAATCAAGCATTCCGGAACCCTATCCTACATCGGCGATTCCGATTTAATCTTTCTGTAAGTAGTTTTTAAATAACAGATGTTGTGACAAACTGAAATAATAAAATACTGAATTGTGAGTCATCTTCAAAAGAATTTATTTCAGTATCTGGTCCATACACTCTGATAATTTTTAAAGTAGAATTTTAAATTTAATTATATATACATGAAATGGCAAAAAAAGGGACATAACTTTTATAACAATCTAAATACTCCGATATACTACAGTACGCCTGGAAATATGATTTGAGAATCATCAAATAGCAGCAATCAATAAGGAAAACAATTCAACAGCCTGATCTACAAATAAATTTGAAAACAGGAAAAATATATAAAATAATGCAAGTTAATCTCAATTGGGTTTTTACTTGAGTTCGTTAGTAGTCCTTGTAAATTAAATAAAAGCATAAAATTAAATTACCATGAAAATATTTTTTAAAAATGACAAGAATAATCCTACAGTTGCTAATTAGCTGCTTATTTTTATCCTCCTTATGGAACATAGCAAGGTAGTATAAATATCTTTGAAATCATACTGTAATTATTATTTTGTAGGAAAAAGAGCATGTTTTTCGGAATAAGATAATATCTATATACATTAAAATAATTAAAAAAAAGTAGTCCCATGGCTCTAAACGTTGGCTCAATTTCTCCAATTTGTGTTTCATATAAACGCTCTAGTTCCATAGATACATCAGCACTGGTTCCCTACCTCTACCGTCCGAAAACTTCGATTTAATCGAGAAATGAGTCTTTGGCCAATCTATACATTTAAAATAATTAAGAAAAATAGGGCCAGTTCCTCAGTTTCAACCATTGGTTCGATTTCGACGACTTTAATTTTAATTGAAACTTTATAACATTTAGATATTTCATCAATTGTGGTTTCAAACTCCGTCCTCAAATTTCGAGAGAAATTACAAAATAATAGTCCACAGTTTCAACAAATCAGATTAATTTCTCCGATTAGTTTCACTAATTTGTGTGCATATTTAACCATTTAAAATGGTCTAGGTTTGTTCAGCAAGTATAAGCAATACTTTTATTTTGTGTCATAAAATGTAGTTCATCAAAGTTTGGTTAACATTTTAAATTAATACAACTATTTAGATCACTAATACTAATAATATAATGGTCGTCGAAGACAGCTATTTATTTTATTTCAAAGTGTTTTAGCATCTTTTTCCATTCATTTTAATACTAATCAAATATTTTCCTGAGCGTTAGAAATCGTATTGCTAATTTTAAAAAATTAGAACAAATTTGTAATGAGTAAGACGCAACTTGCTAACAAAAAGGGGAAAAAATAATTTTTTCGAAAACTTTTCCCCGAGATAAAAATAGTTAACAAATTCAGAAGTAAAATATTCTTGCTACAATACATTGTAACTGTGAAATACAACCTTCCGCACCGGAACGATGAGTATAAACAGGAAGAAATTTTTAATGGGCAATACCAGATGTTATTTTGTATATTTCCACTATTTCCCTCTTTTCACTAGAGCGGAAATTCTTTTTTCACTCTTCCGATCAAATAGATAAAGCCTATCCTTTACTCATCCATTTTCCAATTTCACCAAGAGATTTCAAGCCATGATAGAAAGTGCAAGAGAAAAAGTTGAGTTTTATTTTATTTCACAATAGGTTTGCAATTACATCTTATTTAAATGCAATGTAAAATATTAATTCTCTACGTGTATTTTAATACTCTTCTCTTACCATTATTTTTTCCTCAATTAACCAAGACTCAACTAATTCTTATGACTGTAATAGATTTTATGGTAAATTTATTATGTAACTATAAAACTTTTCCCCAATAATAGAAATGCTCACATATGAAGAATTTTAGAATTCAAACATTTCTATAAGCAAACAGACCTTGGCAACCATTATGATATATATATTATATACGGAAAAAGTCAGAGATCTTTTGAAAGCTTTAGTAATAATAACAAACATTTGGGAATTTGGGAATGATCTTTTATTCAAAATCTAAACAAATAAGTGAAAAAGAATCGATCTGGTATTCTCGAAGATATACGGAGATTGACGAATTCAAACCATGAGATAACAATGAGACAGAAATATTACGGATGTGTCCCAATGGCCATCACCAGTTACAGTATAGTCGTTCCCGTAGGAGGACGTCTAGCTATCACCTGAAGAAGGAAGAACTAAAATCCGCACCATTACTATACCTACTAGAGTGGCGAGAACTAATAAAAATTCTGGTAGTTTTCCATCCCCATAAAAGATGTAACTCCGGATAAGATTATTATTTTAGAAAGACTAGAATAAATAAGAAAATGTTTCGATTCAGGATAAATTTTTAATAATTTGGACTGTCTCTGAATTATATTACTTGAATTAATCTTTTTACACATGTCACAAATGCTGTACCAAAAATTACTTTATACACAAATCATCCGAATTCTGACATTCTAAAACAGCAGTAGTAGCTATTTATTATTGAAATATAATAATTTAGATACATTTATAATAATTTTTTGATGCCGATTGAGAGCGATAATTGCACGGAACACTAGAGCAAATGATTTTGATTGCATGATAACCTATATGCGGATATATACTAGAAACAGTAAAGAGAACGATCCTAAATTTTTATGAATATCATCCTCCCTCGATTCTTTCCCGCTGTGTCTAAATTAATAATTCTGCAGATCGTCGACCCCACATGATGAAATTTAGGTACATCATTGCTCACACTTAAATTTAAGTTTACGAATCCCGTCGTATCATTTCTAAGAAAACATCTAAATTTATCCTCTATAAAATTAAACATACACCATAAAGTCATGTCTTTTCGATACATAATGGACTTCTCCATGAATCTACCTTCTGAATGACTCACAGCTGCTTTAATATAAACACGACGTGAGAGCTTTCTTCACGACTTTTATACAAATTAACCTTTATCTTACGAAAAATAACGGCCAAAGCAGTGAAATGACGCCTGTAGTGTTGCTTAGAAACACACTGTACCTGATGATGTAATTTTACTAAATTCAGTAATAAGGAATAATATGTTTATATATCGACACTTGAAATTTTTTTTTTTTGCTTTATTGAAATTTATCATTACTGAACTAATTTTTCGCTCAAGAAAACCTTTTGGATAATTATTAATAATTCAACTTAAAAATTGTAATTATTTTTAGAATTCTTATGTTGTGTTTTAAAGTTAAATTTTTTTTAAATCAATCTTTTAAGAGCTTCAAATTTTGCCATTGATTTCGTGTCATATTTATAAATTCAAATCTGCAATTTAGAATATTAGTAATCATTAAAGAAACGCTTTTATTTCTGTGTATTTTTTGTGTTAACTTTGTACTGTTCGAAAATTCACATGAACAAAATGAATGTATGAATTTTGTGCTTCACAAAAATGGAAATGGTTCAAATGAATTTTGTAACGTAATTTAAAAGTTATTTACCTTAATTATTTTCTGAAAATTCCATTTGAATTACCTGGAAACAATTTAAATTAATCGGAAAATAATTTTTGACGTTTATCGTTTGTAACTGTATACCTTATAAAATATTCTTCGTTACACAAAATTTATTACATTCTTTCTTTAGAAAAATAATATCAACAAGCTGATAGGAAAAAGTAATTTAAGATTTGATAGCTATAACAACCACAAAAAATATTATTATTAACCAACTTATTAGTAATATTTTGAAATGAAGACTTGAGTCTTCCTTTTATATTCAAAGAGCGTAGTTTAAAATTCTCTTCAAAATTGTTTATCTGCACATAAATGTTTAGAAATAAACCAGTTTTAAATCAATCGAATTTACATCAGATAAAAATCTGAATTATTCAGGAAATGAAATTTTAATCGTTCATTTCACAGATACAGAGAGAAATTATTATAATCATCAAAAAATTCTTTTGACGAAACTCCACGTTACGTATCTCTGAATCCAAAAAAAAAAAAAAAAAAAATCACATTTTTGAAATTTTTTATCTGTTTGTGAAAAAGATAGGCGATTGAACATTTGTAATTTGATATGAAGTATTTGGTATCAAATTCCATTCCTAGGAAAAGAAAGCCATTAAAATCTCTTGTTTTCTTCACTGCATTATATTATAATAGAGATTTAACCATTGTTGTATTAGAAACCCGGGGGAAAGTGGCTAGATTTGGATGCACTGAATAGTTTTAAATGATTTTAATGCATAAATATTTCAGAACAGTACGCTAGATTTATATCGCAGTCGCATTAAAACATTTAATAAGTAATTGACAGCATAAAATAATGAAATGTAAAAACATGATTTTTTCAGACGAATGCTCTTATTTCTTACAAATAAATGCATTATATCGAGGCTTTTATCAATTAGCTATGATATAATTATGCTTGAAAAGGCTTTTTGAAATTCGAAGTACATGATGCATCGAGATGATAATAAAATGAAAAAGTCAATCATTTAATAACGACAAATGGAAAGAATTTCATTAAGTTTGTTTATTTGAAAAAAATTATTGACTAATATCTAAAAATGAATGTTTGTTTGTTCGTATTTTATACACGTCCATGCCGTTCATCCGATTACGATAAAACTTTGCCAACCTATTGCTTGCACTTAAGCGAAGGTTACAGGCATAGTTCAAATATTATATCTAAAATAAAAAAAATGGAATAAATATTATTTATACTTCTCCTTTATATGTTATTCAATTCATTGAATGTATTCATTGCCGGCAAGAAAATAAGTTTCATTCTTTCTATCATTCTTAATTAAACAAGATACCTATTTCAAATTTCAAAGATATTTCCAAAATTATTTCTTCTGCGACACCGACGAGCCGGGTACCAGCTAGTAGTAAATAAAAAAAAAACTAAATACCATATTTATGTAGAAATATTATTACCGATGAACACTAGTACGTAATTCATTTTCAAAACTTATGTAATTCATTTCATTTCATTCTTGGCTGCCTTTATATAAAGTTTTTTTTTCGTAAAGAATAATGTCATTCAGTTGCGGGCTTATATTATGAAAGGGAAATGAAATCTTAAAATCTTATTTAAATATAAGACTCAGCGTGTTCTTCTAATTTATGTCTCATTTAAGCCATTTGGGATGCTTCACTTTCTGCTCTTACTTATCCACCGGCGTATCCATGATAAAAAATCTGAGCTTTGCACAATGTATATAAGCATAATTTACAAACAATCGAGCGAATATCCGCTCAAACAAAGCAAAGCAGGCAAATATGGCAGAGTTCTTCAGATTTATCAGTTTCGAATACATTATATCTAAAACAAATACTAACTGAAGAATAGCTTCAAGAACTGTTCAATAAACCTTTTTAGCTTTCGAAACTTGTGTCTACCATCTATTATCGCTAAGTCATACTAAGGTTTTTCAAGGTCTTTAAGTTTTTTCAAGGTTATTTTTATAGTTCCCCGTTTTTGTGTCCTTATCCGTTCTCTTTAAGTCTGCAACATCTCATTTCTGTTTAACATTTGGATACACAATAGTATAGCCATAATGTAGAAATTTCGCTGCTAACAAGTGATTCCCTATGAAGTTATCCAAAAAAAAGCTTCCATCTTTTAGTTTCGCATGTTAGTATTTATTTATTATTTCAATTTAATTTGAGCTAGAAAAAAAAGCAATTTCTTATAATTCCAGTTTTAAGTCTCTTTTTTTTAATTTTGAAAATATTACTCACATTCAAGATTTAAAAAAACAAATTCAGTAAAGATATTTTTGTTTTAAGCAGAATTTTTACTATACAGTTTGTTAATAAAAGCTGTTCTAAAAAACTAGTGAAAGTAAACGGCTTATTTTTCTTCGTTATTGCAATAACTGTTTATTTGTCTTGCCTATTTAAGGAACATGATCATTATTTTTCCAACAGTCAAGTCAACATTTTTTTTTTTTTAATTCTCTTAGGAAAATTATCTAAATCTTGGAACTTTATCTTGGGAATTAATTTTCCTCTTCAA
>JAPMOR010057080.1:0-23153 GCA_026543865.1 Argiope aurantia
CATTTTCATGCATGCGAAATTATTTACGGTCAACTCTTTGACAGATGTGGTTCAAAATTTGCTTACGGATCAACGTTATAGATGCTAAACCTGGATACCAATTTTTATCAATCCAGCTGTTCATTTTTTCTAGTAATCGTGTTCACTTTTATCCGGAGTGCCAGATGGACCCTTCTGAATGGATGTCCCAAAGTTTGAGAGGAAGCTAAAACGTGAAACTAATGATAACATTTTATTCATATAGCTCAAAACATTATCATGTTCACAGACAAACAGATATCATTCTAAAAATGTATTTTTTTTTAATTCAAGGATATCTGAAACGTGCGCGTTCCTTAAAACCTTGAAATATTTTGACGATTGCAATACTTTCTCTTTGTATATTTTTTGTGCGATAAAGTAAAAATTGACACAGATTTGTAGCAAATAATAATTTAATAAAACTTTCTTTTCAACAACAGTGGCAGTTTCTTTTGTCATAAGAATATATTTCTATAGTTCTATAATTCTTTTCTCCTATAGATTCGAAGCATCTGGAGACGAATTATTTTAGTAATGAAAGAAATTTTTGTTTGGTCTTTCTAAATGCTGATAAAACATGATTAATATTTCTGCTAACAGATGTCATTTGATATGATGTGAAACAATAAATGAGATTATGTTCAGCGAATTTTAAATATTATGCCCAAAAACTGGATTTGCTTTGAACTGATTTAAGCCATTAAATAGGAAATTTGAAAATGTCCTTTCGTTGTCTGAAGGCTTATTATTTATTTGTTAACGCTATTAATGGTGATATTTTAAATGCGGATGAAATTTAACACAAGATTTTGATTTATTATCTAAATTTGAATTATTTTCCAAAGAAGTAACTATTCGACGTGTTAAATGATGAGATGAGTGATCTAAAATTATTTGAAACTGGAACAAAAACCGGAAATTAGATGTAGGAGCTACTACAGCAAAATATTTAAAAGGGTTAAATTGATTTTCAAAACAAAATACTGAAAGAACAGTCAATTAAAGAAATTTAGACGAAAAATGATAGACCGATTATCATTTTGGGGACAATTTAGTAATTTTGTGCGGCTAATAAAGCTTCAATACTCAATAAATGCCGAGAATTAGTTCAAAATGTCCTACTTGTGCGTGAAAGCAATCTATTCTTTAAAGTCATTTTACACATGATAGGACTTGCTCGTAGAATTCAAATTTGCAGGAGTCATTGAAATTAACAATATCTATGGATTAGAATTTTATGTGTGAAGCGAACAGAAAAAATACGCTACTGAGCTGTTTTTCCTTGTTGAGTAATATTTGTTGGAGACAAATCTAAGAACGAGGTAAAAGAATAGTAATTTAAGAGAAAAAAGGAAATCCTATCCTTTCATTCAATTCTTTTTTTAAAAATTAGTAGAAGATATTAGCTGCCGACGAAAGAATTCTCTATTAAAACAGTCCTAAGGATAAAACATTCAAAAGAAGTAGGCTCAATGCTGCTAGACATTTTTACTGGGATTCAATTTGAATACCTGCTGAAATTTTTTACTGAATTTGTATAAAAAATCTGTCCTGATACAAATTGTGCATTTTGCAATGGAAAATATCGGGAAAGTATAGAGGAAGACTGAAATTTAGTTTTGCAGGAAGGAATAGATATTGTCAAAAAGGAAATATTATTATCAATGTTTTAAGGCTGAATACAGTGTAATGGAATGTAGGAGTAAAATTAAACATCTTTACCAGAGGCGGCTTGATAATATCTTATGTTCTGGAATGAAACAACTGGAATCATCTCAGCCCAAAAAAGGCATGATAAATCTTTAGAAAATTCAACGAAAAAGTTTAATTTCTTAACAAAGTCATTAAGTTAATCTATTCTTCACCAAGCTATATTTTTTATTTAAAAAAGAAGTGTTTGAAATAAGAGTATTAATTGGCACCTATAGGCAAAAATCTAATGAAAGTATAAAAATTTTGAAGAAGATGAATTATAAACATGTTTTATGAACTCTCTATTATGATACACAATCTTTTGAGAGATATAGGAAATCATGTGAAGCATTAGAAGGAATGTCACTCTACTTTTGATGGGTTTCATCAAGAAAAAAATATGTGCTTATATTCCAAAAGTAATTTTTGTCTTTTGGATAAAAATTTTTAAAAAATGTGCATTCCCATGAGATTAAGAAGCAAGTAATCTTCTAATTTTTCTTCATTCAATAGTGTATTTATTATTATTTGATGTAGCAGGCAAATATTTTAGAGGAACCATCTTAAAGTTATCCTCTGACTTGGATGAATACGATGAAAACATTAATTGGTTAGAATCTCATTGGTAATATAAACAATACTATAAAGCATATTTAAATGTCAAGTCTATCGTTGAACGTGAACAACAAAAATATTTATTCCTTTAAGAGTCTGACCACTGTTGGGAATTAGAACATGGTAATAATCAAAGATAAATCATTTTTTTAAAAAAAGAAAGTATAGTAGAAGAAATCACTATTGACAACTTTTTGCTGCTATTTATTTTTTTAACTGAACTATCATAAGAAAATGCTCTAGAACAAAGATTAGACCGGTTTTCAATAAGTCTACAAAAATCAAAGGATGCTTATCTTTTAAAGCTATAGTTAAAGGTCGAAACATTGTAGGGCTTAGGAATATCTGCACCAGTTTGAATTTTCAAATTCGACTGAATGATAACTATTAAAATCTATAAGTACTGAATTGAAGAGTCAGGAGTAATTCAGTTCATGTCACGTAACTTTTGATTTGATGGAAGAAAGAAAAATTCATACAAAATTCATACCAAAAGGGATAATAGTTTACTAGCAGATACTTTTTAGAAATTTAAAATACTCAAAACATATTTTTCATGCTTTTTGCCATTCTTTTCGAATGACCTACGCACATATTTTCTTTAAAAATTCGAAATCCCATTTTCATAATGAAATATACATAATTATTTTGGTACAACATTTATATTATCTATAATTGAAAAAAATGATGAGTGGAAAAATATTTTTATGCATTCAGAGTGTTGAGAGTAAAATATTGTTACACGTTCAGTTACATTATCTGCATCTATATTTGCATCATGCCGTACAGTTTTTCTGGTAAGTATAGATACAATTCAGATTTTAAGAGTTACATCAAGCTACTTGAATAATACAATAAATTCTCGATTATGCGCAGTCGAATTATACAGTTTGTGGAATATCCGCGGCCTTCAGTGTTCAAAATCATGTTGAAACACGAGTATCAATTTTTTTTAAAAGATGTTTAACAAACATAAAAACAAAAGCAATAAGGTTTTTTTTGCGATGCATTTTTCCATGCAATAATTACATATGTATGGCTGGTACCGTAAATAAGTTTCCATAAATATTTTGGCATTCATTTTTTGTCCATTTTTTAGTCATTTTCGAACTAACCGTGGTTGGCGTATTACATATCATTGGGAGTGAGATTGAAAGAAAAATCAAAATGTTCAGAAGTTTTACTCTTTCATTTCAGAGAACTATTGGGTTGTTCGGAAAGTAATTTCGTTTTTTGTGGAAATGAAAGACAGTTTTCGTATAATAAACAAATACTTAATTAAATTATATATCGGCCGTTCTGGTCCAACACCTTTTGCCATCTTTCTGGTAGTAGCATCATTCCACGCTCATAAAATTTTTGGTCTTTGCTGCCAAAAAACGGATCGAGGTGGTTTTTGACCTCCTCATTTGAGGTGAACGTTTTACCGTCTAAAAAATTTAGCGAACCAGTTCTGGCACTGGCGTACTGTCAACACACCTTCTCCATACATATCGGTCCATTTCTTTCTGGCTTGAACAGCATTTTTACCCTTTCTGTAGTAAAACAGTAAGATATGTCGAAAAGGCTGCTTATCGCTCTCCATATTTAAAAGGGCACCAACCAAAAACTACTGCGTAGAATTAATTGGAATTTTTCACACACAAGCCTTGCTATAGGAGTTCTCAAAGCATATAAAAATTATACGGCTTAAATGTGAAGTTGGGTGCAAATAAATACAATTAAATCCTCTGTCGGGAAAAAACGAAATTACTTTCCGAACAACCCAATAGAAATGCTTCATGAATAACAAAAGCGACTAATGATCGGAGAAATGAAAATAAACGATTTTATGCCCACGAAATCTTTTCCGCTCATTTTCTCGGCATAGTTCCAGTTATTCGACGTAATTCTATCTTTATCAATTTGCAGTCTTTAATCCTCCCCTCCAAATAACTTGAGACGGAAAAGTTACAAAACAATTCCGCGGTTCAGTTCTTCATTTATTTCGTTCAGTAATCTGAATGCAGAAGCAATGATTAATAAACTCTATCTTCGGAGCAGGGCGATTCTCTATCAAAATGGAGGTATTCCAATTGACATCTAGCTCTCTGAAGCGGAAAGATCTTATGGAAATTAAATTTTGACAACTTAAACAAATAAATATAAAGTGAAAACATTCTGCTATAAATAGTGAGACAGTATCAGAAGTTTGAAATAAAATATATTCGGTTAATATTTTTAATTTTGCCAGGCAGATACACTTTCTAGGAAGCTTCCTGTAGATCGACGTAATGGATCTAAGATACGTAATGGACTTCAAATGGATCTGTTGTATTTATATGTCGGATGAAACAGTGGTAAAAATAAATAATGTCTACTCCTGTCGACTTTTATCAGACACTATTTGATAAAAACCGCACTATTAGATACTATTTGAAGCTCAACTGATGAAATGAATGCTTGACTTGCTTAGAACAAATATTTCTGCAATTAAGTGCCATATCGACAAGGATATTAGCTCCTTCTTTCGTGAGACATTTCCCTTATTGGTGGGTTTAGTTTATTGATCCCTGAAACTAAGAAAAAGTCCTTGCAGTGCAGGTGGCCCTTCATTCACTTCCCTCCAAATGTCCTCAATGAACAAAAGGAGAAAAAAATACCCAGAGAAGAGTAATTAAGTAAAAGAACCCAACCACAATAGCATCCCACCTCAACTATCCTGAATGTGAGTGACCGTTCTTTCAATGCTATGTATTCTATTTTCCGTTCCACACATTCTTCTTTCCTCCCTCTTGTAATGCTTCTCTCTTTCGGTGTTTAATCGTAAGGGGAAGATACTGTTTTTATTCAGAACTCAACACTTTCTATTTAGCTTACAACAGTAACCCGCAGTTCCCCCCCCCTTAGAATTAACTTTTCCAGAAAACATGCAACTAAATTAGGGTAGAATGAAAATTGTCTTAAATTAATTTTTTTAGATTTTAATTTAGTAATAGTGCGGAAAAATTGCCTTTTAGATTCAAAAACAATATTTAAAAATGTGGTTGCAATATTACATTATCTTCAGGTGCCGCAAACAGCTTGAAATTTGTAAAAAAATTGAAAAAAAAAATGAACATTTTTAAAAAGGATATTTAAAAAATGTTCTTAAATTTTACTTTGGTAGTAATGCGGAAAAGTTGCCTTTTAGATTCAAAGACAATTTTTTAAAATTTCGTTGCAGTATTACATTATCTTGAGGTACCGCAAAAAGCTTGAAATTTATAAAAAAATTGAAAGAAAAAAATGAACATTTTTAAAAAGGATATTTAAAAAATGTTCTTAAATTTTAAAATTGTTCTTAAATTTTGAAATTTTTAAAAAGAACATTAAATTTTTTTTTTTAGATTTTTGTTTGGCAATGGTGGTAAAAAGTTACCGTTTTAGTGCAAAAAGAATTTTAAAAAATTCTGGTTGCAATGCAACAATACTTCCATGTGCCGAAAAAAGCTTAAAGTTTGTAAAAAAAAAAAAATGAAAAATTATAAACTTTGATAAAATATTCTTCTGAATTTTTCATTCATATAATGTTACAAAAGATGATTTTAAATACATATATAAGCATTACATTTCCAAAAACTTATCAATTACAAAGCATAATAATAAAAAAATATTTTTATGTCCAATTTTGCGTTTCTTATCTTTGCATTCTTAATGATTACAAATGTTACAACTGCAAAATGTTTGTTTCTACTTCAATGCCATATTAAAAAATTTATTTAAATTAAACTTTGCTATATTCACACTTGAGTCAATTTTTGCTCTTATGTGTCCTTCACTTGCAATTGAACCACACACATTTTGAGCCGATTCGGCCATCAGTCTCACAGCTCTTTCCACTCAAGAAAGCCAGGGAAAGTCGAGAACCGAGTCAGTCCCCTATACGATTTGGTTCAGCTTCAGTTGCCTTCTGTATAAAGTTTTAATTTAATATTAAACCGCACAGGCACTTGATAGTTTTATCGCTTCTTGTCTGTTTCATGGATCTGGTTGGCTTGTCTCTTTTTGTAAAGAAGACTGTTCTTCAGCGTTGTCATTGTCGCCAGTAATCGTTTCTGATGCATTAGTATTTTTTGCCAGATCTTAATTAAACTTAACTATTCTCTGTAATTCTTTACTCTTTCTTGCTTTTTTCTTCCTCAAAGTGCTTGTGGTAGTAATATCAATATTATCTATAACCTCTGTTAGAGCATTGATCGTTTAGACCCTTTTATTCCATAACTGGCCTATTTTTTTATACAAGTCAGGAATATCAAATAAACGTCTAACTTCTCATGAAAATTCTGCGAGATTGAAATTAAAGTTATCTGAACATTTTCTGCTTTTTCCTGTATTGGGCATGATAAACTTTTATTATTATTATGAAATTATTTCTAGAAGCAACGGGAATAGAAGTTTTTGACCATATTTGTTCTATTATGGGAACTAAAGTGTCACATAGTTCGCTTATAGAAGGATCCTTCTTTGAAGTAAGGCCGCGGTGGCCCGGTGGTAAGGTCTCGGCTTCGGAACCGGAGGGTTTCAGGTTCGAGACCCGATTCCACCGAAGAACCGTCGTGTAAGGGGGTCTGTTGCACGTTAAATCCGTCCTGACCAAACGTCCCCCCCGCTGGTGTGGAGAGGGGGGTGCCAACTCAGGTGTCGTCCTCGTCATCTGACCGCGGTTCAAAATTACGAGGTCCGTCTCAAAAGAGCCCAAGTGTTGCTTCAAACGGGACGTTAATATAACTAAAACCTTCTTTGAAGCAATTTTGCGGCCATGTTTAATATATCAGTAGCACTAGATTCGTCAGTAGTGTGTTCACTAAAGTTCATTTTACTCACAGAAAAGCACACAGGCATAAACTAACAAATCAGTCTAAAATTTTATTTTTATTATCCTGTTAGTAAGTTATTATCTGGCAATGTAGAAGAATATTTACATACATTGCGAGAAAAATGATGCAAGTAATGTGAAGAATTTTCTTTATTTGAATCTTGAAAGAACAAATAAATACCAGTTATTTTTAGCTTATTTTTACTGTTTCATATATAAAGAATGAATACAATAATCCTCGAAACATACTATATTATGATGACTTTTCTAGGTTTTAAATTCCCATCACCTCGAAGAAACTCTTTTTGTCAATCCTTTGGTCTGCGAAAACGATAACTGACAGACACAATTTCATAGCATTATTTAGCCACAAAATTGTAAATTCGCGTTCAGTTTGGATGTCTTCAGACAAGAAGTGTATGTTTTTCCGTATACATGAAAACATAAATGGCTGCATAATTTTATATCCACCGTTACTCTGTCCATAAGAGTATGGAGTGTAATGTAATAGCATATGGCTTAATAACCATATTTGTAGATAAATACCACATTTTTGAACAAATACACCAATGGTTTGACCGTCTTACCCTGAATCAGATCAATGAAATTTGGAGGGTAGTCTTATCACTACAATTATAGATCTCACATTTTAATCCAAGTCGGATGTTAGGTAGGTTATATGGTAACGTATTTCCTAGTGCGCATTTGCATTTGATCTAGATGCTTTGTTTACATAATTTTTTTGCATTCGATGCATTCTCCGTTTTAATGTGAATGAATTTTTTAACAATCGAAACTTGGAGTTGACAGAAGCAAGAAACAGTTTCAATTTTTTCCCTCCTAAGCCCATCAAAAGTAGACACCCACGTCTCCCTAGTCCTCTTATTTTATCTTCAAAATCTCGAGATCGAATTTTCTGGACAATATATAATATTTGAAAGCACGCTAAATTAGATAAACAGAAAACAAAATATTTTCCTTTGCATCCTTTTCGCATCGTTTTTTAATTTTTCTTTTCAGAATCGCCGCTGGACGCCCGCCACAAACCATGACATATGATCCAATAAAAGGACTCAGCCGTCAAATCTAACTGCATTATATCTGGCTGGAACGTCATCCCAAGTCCTTGCACAGCGACCAATTGCAAGATATGGAGCAATGAGGCCTGTCAATAGAGTAGAAACCACCTGTTCTGAATAATCTATAAGGGAATACACCCTAGAGGAAAGGGGATGAATATGTCTGATTGGCGAACTCCTTTGAGATAGGCATCCGTGTTCGAAGTAATCTCCCTCGGTACCGACGCGACTGCCTGTCTTTGACGGATTAATAAACCTCAAAAAGAACAAAAAAGAAAGGCTTATTTCTGGAATGTCTTACTTGATGTTTGCATCATTTTTATTAATATACCAATTCTTTTTAATAGAACATTATAATTACATAAGACATTTTATATTAAATTTGAGAAAGCAATATCATATTTTAATTACAAAATTAACTTTAGCATTTCTTCACCACTGATAGTTTTGATCATTGGTTCTACTTTGTTTTAACCTTAAAAATGTAGCAATAATTCTGTAAATCCTCAATGTAAAAGAACTGAAAAATAGGTTATTTACTCTAGGTATTGTTTTATTATCGGTAGATATAATAACAACTGTTTTAAAAAATGTAATGGTTGAAAAATTTCTTAATTTTACTAACGAGACAAAAACCAATTTTATTTATTTTGTACCTTTTAATTATTAATTAATATTTATTTGTTATAGAATCGATATTTTATTACAGAATTTAAATTAATGGATTAACTGAGTCGGGAGTGAAAATTAAGTTTTAAAAAATATTAAAATAAAGTATTACCACTGAGAATTCCCAAGTTTACAAAACTTTTTACCACTTGGGAGCCTCTTTGCACTTAAAAAAAATAATAAAGTTCCCAATCTTTGTATTGACAATATTAGATGTGTGTTCTCTCCAATATAAAGGTCAGTTCAGCAGTCGTTCTAGAACAGTTGAGTTTTTTTTTAGTTTTAGTTATATTAATGTCCCGTTTGAAGCAACACTAGGTCTATTTTGGGACGGACCTCGTCATTTTGAACCGCGGTCAGATGACGAGGACGACACCTGAGCTGGCACCCCCCTCTCCACATCACACCACACCAGCAGGAGGACGTTTGGTCAGGACGGATTTAACGTGCAACAGACCCCCTTACACGACGGTTCTTCGGTGGAATCGGGTCACGAACCTGAAACCCTCCTTTACCGAAGCCGAGACCTTACCACCAGGCCACCGCGGCCCCTAGAACAGTTGAGACGAAACAATTTAGGAAAGAAAGAAATTTTTCTGCAAACATATTGAGATAGCATTTTACTCAAGCTCGTCTGGGTAGCGTAATTTTACAATTATAATAAAAAAAAATAGAACATCTTAAAAATTATATTGACTAGGAAAAATTTCTATTTGATTCCTATTTCTATTTAGCATTAAGAGGTTATAAATGAGGGCTTATTTGCCTTGTTTCAAAAACTGATTTGGCACTATTAGTAATTAGAACATGATTAAATGTATGCAGGTATGCCAGATTTCTAATATATTTTGCATTATTCAGTTTTCAAATCATTATTGCTGATTTTATAACATCTATGTGAATGGAAAAATTATAATGTGGCACAATTGGAACAATGCCTGTGGTCTAAAGGCTCTTAGACACTGTTACTGTCCCAAAAGTAAAAATATTTTGCTCCCTTTTAAAAATTTGATGAAGTATTCATATAATATATAATTGCATTGCCAAACTAAGAACGTATTAGAGAAGAGGAAGAAAATCAGAGAATTAGACGACAAAAAGAGTCAATAATAAAAGAAACACCCGAAACTAAACTTCAAAAAACAAGCAACAGGTGTGCTCTTCAAAAGTATTTCTCGCATACTCTCTAAAAAGAGTGTTATCGCCTCATTGACAAAACTTGTGGATCTTGGCGTATAATAACATACATAACATAATAATATAATAACATTGGCGTATAATATTTACGAAATATTAGCCTTTGATGGGAATCGAGTACTTTTACTGAATCGATCATGTGATCTTTGGCACGTTTAATCCCCGACGTGCGAATAATAGTATCCAAAAACCGACGCGTTTCTCCTATCCGAGTGAAACCAAAATCTGACACAAAAACTATAATTATACTTAACAAATTTGATATATTTAAGTGATTTCGCTTTTGAGTTATTGGATTTACATGTTTTTGAAGATTCAAATCAACAGACGTTCAGCTCCTCATTGGATTTAATTCGAAATGTGGCAGATCTCTACTGTATAGATGCTAAATGTGTGTGCCATATTTCATTCATCCAGTTCTCTCGGTTTCATAATTATCGTGTTAACTTATATTTGAATAGCTGGATAGACTTCCTCCGAAAGGATAGAGAGACATTATGTGGAGATTTATCAAAATCCCGAGTTGAACATTTTGACGCTTACAATTCTTTTTCTATACTTTGTACACGAGAAAGTAAAAGGCATTCATATGTGTTTGCTTTGAGCGCTGTGGTGATGGGGAGGTAAATTATACATTTATAATAGTATTTTACGATTAAATAAATGATTAATGACATACAAGTTTAAAGAAAAAAATACACTTAACATGTTGATAGGGCCGCGGTGGCCTGGTGGTAAGGTCTCGGCTTCGGGACCGGAGGGTTTCAGGTTCGAGACCCGATTCCACCGAAGAACCGTCGTGTAAGGGGGTCTGTTGCACGTTAAATCCGTCCTGACCAAATGTCCTCCCGCTGGTGTGGTGTGGTGTGGAGAGGGGCGTGCCAGCTCAGGTGTCGCCCTCGTCATCTGACCGCGGTTCAAAATGACGAGGTCAGTCCCAAAATAGCCCTAGTGTTGCTTCATACGGGACACTAAGATATCTAAACTAAACTAACATGTTGATATTCGATAATAGTATACTAAGAAAAAAATTATAGCTAGAAGCAACATGTAAACTCGAAATAAATCTACAGAGTGTTTATTTAGTCCCGGACCCATTTTGACGTTTAATAACTCATAAAATAATAAAGATAGATTAAAATTAATAACATAAATGGTTAAATAGACTCAAAAAGTTTCATGACCCTTTTCAATGAACTTCCACGTGTGCCCCCTTCGTCGCACGGAGAATATCAAGTCGATAGTCAATTTCACGCCAGGTAGCGGCAAGCATGTCGGCATCCACAGAGCCTATTGCGGTTGTAATTCTGGATTTTAGGTCATAAATGTTCGAGACTCTCTTCCTGAAAACGTTCGCTTTTAAAAACCCCTAAAAGGAAAAAGTCCAGCGGCGTTATGTCAGGTGATCTGGATGGCCAAGGAATTGGACCTCCTCGCCCAATCTATCTTCTTGGAAAATGGTCATTCAAAGAAATACGAACGATGGTAGCCCAATGAGGTGGCGCACCATCTTGTTGCAAAAAGACATGTGGCTGAAGCTCTTCTAGTTGTGGAAATGCGAAGTTTTCCAACATGTCTAAGTATACAACTGATGAGACCGTCTTTTCTGTAAAAAAGAAAGGCCCAAATGACTCGGTCGGGCATTAGTCCGCACCACACATTAACCGTTGGGGAATCCCTTTGTGCCTCACGGTATTCATGGGGGTTTTCAGATCCCCATATGCGCATATTATGGCGAATAACAATGCCAGGAACCTTAAAGGATGCTGTGCTTTCTCTTGTGGTGCATGCATTCTCCTTAATATCCGCTCGAATAAAACATCACATACAAAAGTACTACATAGAACAAACACATGAAAAGTAAATATAACATTGCAATAGTTGCCAAAAACAAAAGAGAGAAAAATGCAATGAATAAGCAGACGATATTTAGAAATGTACAGATATTTAGACTGGAAAATGAAATTATCTGAAATTAACCACACGCGCAGACGATATTTACAAAAGTAAAAATATTCAAACCTGAAAAGGAAAATATATGAGTTATTTCATCAATAAATGCCATAAGTTTGATTATATCTTCATTATTTTATGAGTCATTAAACATAAAAATGGGTCCGGGACTAAATAAACACCCTGTATTATATAAAGTCAGTATCTATATCTTTATATTGATAGTTTCTTATATAGACGATCGCGGCTTCAAGTCTCGATTCCTCATTAATAAGTGTGACGAGAATGATTGCTATATGATATTTGAAGGACGAAAAATATCTTACTGGCTTAATAACTACCATTATCACGTATGCAAAAATGTTTAATTTAACTCCAACAGTGAAGCGTATTCACAATTAACAATATAAATACTATTGAAAAGATTATTAACTCCAAAATTTGGTATGAAAAAATTACTTTTTATTTAACAAGCACAATGCAATAAACTACATCTTTTATTGTTTTGATTTTTTAACCATTCTTCAAATAAATCAGGATTTTTTGGACACCCTGTATGCAATTAATTCTACAAAATGTACACTCTGTTACACTTAAAACATTTACTGTTTATATGCAAAAAAATATATCGCACTAAACACGATTGTAAGCACTCAGAAAATAGAGTACTCAATACGATGAATGTTTATTTGGCAAGTATTATTTATTTTTTATACATATCAAACAAAAGTGCACTGTTTTTTTTAAAAAAAGGTTTGAACTTCAAAACCTATTTTATTATTAAATTTAAAAAATAATGCAGAAAAAAAATTATTTAAACATTTGAGTTCAAATGGAAATTCTCCTTTTCACCCTTTCTGAAACAAATAGTTTTAAAAAAACTTCAGAGAAAGGTTTAAAAAAAATTAAAAATTAAGTGAAGCATTTATTGCTTTATGAACCCCATTTGAAAATAAAAGTCTGTTCGTGGTTATATTTTTACAGATGAGAGAGGGAGAATTGCATTTTATCAACTCCATGAAATCCAATTCGTTTAATAGATTATTGATCAAGTGATCGAATTTCGTCAGGAATTCCATTCGTTTGCCCTTGAGGAACACCATCCGGGATCGAAAACTTTCGTTCTTTTATTAGTCTTCATGCACCAAAGCTGTAGCAGGGCGCCCTTTCACATCTATCGGTTTGGAAAAAGGTAAATACTCAAGTCACAGGAGTGTCAGTCCAGTGACAACTCATGCTGCCAGCGTGAGTCAAGTATCATATAAATAGATCACACTTTGCTGAATTTTGTAATCTATCACTTCGTAATATTCAAGTTTTGAAATTGGGTTAAAATTACATCTGGCACTATTGGGTATAGAATTTCAGAAAAAAAAATCAATATCAAAATTACTTAATGTTTGTAACGGTGAATCATAAATAAAAAATTAAAAACATAAATATTTCTAATTTTTAGTATATGTTTATAAAAGTATGAATTTAAAGAAGTATTTTACTAAATTTATTTAATTTCTCCTTTATTTTTTTTATCAGGAAATCATTCGTAGATTAATTATCTAAATAAAAATCAAAAATTGTAAAACTCTAAATGAATGTAAATGAATTCTTGAATTAACTTTAAATGCCTTTCACGCGGAAGAATCGGATCTTTCTGTAGCCATTCATCGAAAGTAAATTACGAATTATTTTATCTACTAAGTGACAATTACTTAGCAATGACTTCAAACACTCCGACAAACAAGACTGCCATGACAGAAATGAATGCTCTTCCAATCAAAGCACTTAGAAAATCGTTACCGATATAATGAGAAAACTGTGCATCAAGATTATTTTATCCATTCATCATTCATTTTCCAATGATGAACCAACAGCAAATTATTCAGGACGCAGAAAATATTCATCTGAGTTAAAGCTCCCATACAATTTGTAAATAATAGTCTTAAGTATACAAACTTAACAGTAATTAAGTCTGTATAGTCTTAAAAGCAATATGGTAGACATTTTGCAGATGGAAACTGCCAAGTGAACTATCAGGTTTAAGGCTGAAAACTTAGTGATAACTTTTAGCTCATGAATTTTTAAACTGTGATTAATGAGATGATTAGCATTTTGGTTATTCTGGAAACCTAAAAGGAATCGTTGTTGAAAATGAATCTATGAATATAATTTCTACTCTGACTTTCAAGAAAAAAATTCCTGAAATATCCACGTTAGCCCTGAAATTTCGTTTGTCAATCGGAAAAATATCAATGGATGTGAAAAAAAAAAAACTGTATTCGAGTTTCACTTAGAAACACTTGGGGTGGTAATTTCATAAGCCAGATAACAACCTCCGGAGAGGAGTGTACACTTTTGTATAGTGGCTTTGTTACTCGGCTATGAACGCCAATGTGCAAGTTTGAGGTTCGAACTCGCAACGTTAGGCTACGAAAGTGATTATCGCGCCAGGCGTTATGGCGAGCGACGAACGTTGTTATCGCGCCAAGCGTTATGGCGGGCGACGGCGAGCTTGTGTGAGTGGTTGCCGCCGGTAGATGGTGCCATGACAGCTGAATGAAGGATGCAGTTGTTCAGAACCAGGGTCACCAATGTGCAAGTTTGAGGTTCGAACTCGCAACGTTAGGGTTAATAGTCGAGTAACAAAGCCACTAGACAAAAGTGTACACTCCTCTCCGGAGGTTGTTATCTGGCTTATAAATTTACCACCACACACTCTATAGTTATTTAATGCCGACAATATATAACCATTCTTTAAATTACATGCATCTTAACGAAAAATTTGAAAAATAGCGAAAATAAAACAAGTATGAAAATAATATGAATGATTAGGGGAAAGTTTTGATTCATTTTTATTTATAATCATTAATATAATATTCAAATGTTCTTGAAATTAAGTTTTTTTTTCATTTAATTCTATAAAACTAAAAATTTTAAATCACTGTTTTCGTTTTATGAAATGTCACCAGTTATATACGTTTTTAGTCATGTTAAATGAATAATTTTTAAGAGGCCATAGTTTCTAAGTAAATGCATGCTAATTTGAGAATTTAAGTGCGATGCAATATACAGGATGAGTCTAAAATCATTTGACAAATTTTGAGGGCACTATAGCAAACAATTATTGTATAGGAATATATGACCGGAAGTGGCGCGTTGAGGCACAAACAGAAAAAAAAATAACACATTAACGGAATCGTAAAATGTTCATTAGCAGGAAACTTAACCCGTGATTCCGTACAGAAAATGTTAAAACAGTTACTGGAAATTGCTGGATGCCTCTTTTGGGGAGCGCTGGATTAGGCATGGTGAACCAGTCCGATGGTCACTATGATCGCCAGATTTATCGAGTCCCGATTTTTTTTCCTGTGGGGGCATTTGAAAGCTCTCATTTACAAGACTCCAGTTGACTCCATTGAAGAACTCATTGTTCGACTGTCCTATGTGGCTGCATGCGTACGTGAAATACCCGGGGTATGAGAATCTGTTCACTAATCACTCCACTGACGCTACCAAGCTTACATTGCTGTAAAAAAATCATTTAGCGACGACGATGTAAATAAACAATGTTTTTCATTTCATGTGTTATTTTTTGTGTTTGCGCCTCAACGCATCACTTCCGTTCATATATTCCTATACAATAATTGTTTGTTATAGTGAGCTCTACTACCCCTCAAAGTTTGCCCCATGATTTTAGACTCACCCTGTATAGAAAAAAAATATCAGTTTTAAAACAAACTCATTGGAATTGGCTAAATGTAAATTGGTGATTCGAACTGTTTATTTTGAAGTTTTATTGTATCATTGTTGCATTCAAAGTGACATATGATGTTTGATTTATATATTTAATATTGTTTACTTCATTTATTATTGTTTACTTACATACTTAAACTTTTAACTTTATCATTTATATTAGTTATTCATTTATTAAAATTATTATTATTTTTTAAATTATAAAAATTGTTAAGATTAATTATAAAAAATTAATTAATAAATAAGTGGTTATTTATTACGAAACTCTTAAACATTAAAAAAAATATTTATTGCTGAAAACTGTCGTTTCCCCAATCATATTCGAATTTTTAGATAAAACAAATTATTTGTTTGATTCCATCATCTGGAATGAGCCACGTTCCACCCAGTATTTAAAATTGCTTACTAAAAATGCAAAATTGGCGCATGTGTTATGAACTAAGCCTATTCTAGTTTTCAACATATAATTTTTTAAGGTTGGCCTTAAAAAACTACTAATATTGATTCCGCACAGGAGGGCTACAGTGATCGATGCAGTCCCTCTAGAAGAGGACAAGGCAGATATATCAAGCATAAACATTATCATATGCAGATGCTTTAAACTAGAGATTGGGAATTTTCTTACAAAATAGCTTTATAGTTTATCTGATATTCGGTTATCACTGGCATTTCGCTTAGCTTTTTGAAATTTTGAACTCATTTCATTTCCAAATTCTGATGCATCGATACAGAGATGTGACGACCAGCATTAATTAAATGTCAAAACAGCGATGTCACTGAGAACCCTCTTCTGGTGAAAGCTTCTCTGATATGAGATTTTGCTCATTAAGTGATTGCTTCATCGTCGATTCAAGACACTTAAATGAGTAAATGAAGAGCGAAAGAGTTTCCGAACTGAATGCATATTTAATGAATCTGATTGGATGGTTGACCAGAAAAGAGAAGGTAGCGGTCAGATTATAATTTGTAACGAATTGATACCAACGAAATAAATAATGCTCGATCGTCTGAATTAGAAACGAGTAACTTTGGAAAACGAATCGTTTCTATTCATATGAGTGGAGAACTGAGAAAGATAATTCTCAAAGGTCAAAATACGCACATATAAAAGAAGTGACTGCTACTTCTAATTAAGTTAATAGTCTTATATACAATATGCATTTTTTTTATAATTTAATCCTATTTAAGGAATAATATTTGAAGATTTAGTTTAGTTTAGTTTAGTTTAGTTTAGTTATATTAACGTCCCGTTTGAAGCAACACTAGGGCTATTTTGGGACGGACCTCGTAATTTTGAACCTCGGTCAGATGACGAGGACGACACCTGAACTGGCACCCCCCTCTCCACACCACACCACACTAGCGGGAGGACGTTTGGTCAGAACGGATTTAACGTGCAATAGACCCCCTTACACGACGGTTCTTCGGTGGAATCGGGTCTCGAACCGGAAACCCTCCGGTTCCGAAGCCGAAACCTTACCACCAGGCCACCGCGGCCCAAAATATTTGAAGAATGAAAATCAGAAACACAGTAAGTACCAAAAATCGCAATTTAGTTAAAATCAGGCACTTTATTTCCGTGTTTGTTTTGTGACTGTTATCAAGCTGGTCACTTTTTTTTTTTTAATTCTTCCATTTGGCGAGTTGTCAAAACGTAATAAATAAAAGACATGGCACGAAGGATGGACTGATTACCTAGAAAATAATTTTAATTTTTACTGTTGTATGAACAGGACTATTATTGTAAGGAAATTAGAAGGAAAATGGATGGAAATCTAACTAAAAGGAGTATTTGTGAATTTTTGAGGGAAGATAGAAACTTCATTAACTATAAAACCAAAACGGTAGAATTTAGAAAGGGCGTATAACATAAATGATAATAGAATAATTAAAATACTGAGTTTATATATTAGATGAGAATAAAAATTGAAATGGCGTGATGCATTGTAAAGTTGAGTGCGAAGACCATTCGACGCCGATTAGAGAAATCTGATTTAAATAGAAGAAAAAAATTAATTCAAAACAAAAATAGGGAAGATTTAAGTGAGTGAAACCCCAGTTTAACTGATGAGCAAACAATGGGATTTTGTTATTTGGAGTGATGAGACCGTGATTTCGCTATTTAGTATTGACGGTAATAAAAACCTAAAGAGAAGAATAAGCTAATTATATTTTGATGACATAACACCTACTGCTAAAAACTCAGTGTTATGATCTGAAGAAGAAAGACAGCGACAGGCGTGAAAATAATTTCTCTGATTAATGGAAATATAAATACCCCAAATAACATAAAAGGAAATACTCCTTCCAAAACAGCCGTCTTGTTAACTCTAATCACAACTCAGTAAAATTAATTTTTTTTTCTTTTAATGAAATATCATAGATAATCAAAATAAAATTAAAACAAACTGGGAAAAATTCAAAAACTACCTTAGTAAAACAAAAATCTACTTTTAATATCAATAGCCCGGAAAAATTGGCAGAGGAACAGAAGAATTTGAACAATTAATTATTAATACTAAAACTAAAAATTCTTCTCCAATTATACCGAATACTGATACTTTACTGATCCCATTTAAAAGAACTAATCTTTGAATGAAATCGTATCGGAAAATTATATAAAAAAAAACTAGAGATTCCATAATCAAAATTGTACTTAATAAAATAAAGTAAAAAAAAACTCGGCACAAATATAAACAATAGGCTTACTAATTACTTAATGTAAACACAAAAGACGGAAATTTGTAGGATATTGTTTGCCCTTTCTTAAAGATGGAAAGAAAATCACCATTCCAGCATCAAAGGGACGGGCCACGTATTTCCTAAACTGATAAAGAAATTGCAAACTGTAGAGAGAACAGCCTTGAAACACAATTTATTCTTAATACCATCTCAAACCTTGAAATTTAAAGCAATATAAATATCACTAGGGTAAAATCTCGTACCGTACCACTCTCAAATGAAATTATTGCACATATAAAAACACTTACGGAAGAGGACCAGAAATAATATTGTTACAAACCTGCAATTCGGCTTCCCAACATAGTTTGTTCCACTATCAGAAAGAAAGTTTTACAGTCATCTGAATGGGACGGAGTCCAGGTGTGCGTCGGAGGTCCCAGAGCTTGGCGACAAACTTGGCGACTAATTTGGAGACTTTGGCGCCAAAATAGATTACACCCGAAACTTCGAGAATTTCCCGATCCGTCCAGTAGGAACCGAGATGCGCCTCGAACGTTCCTGATTGGTTGAGAGGCTTCTAGCCCCGCCACCCAAGACCTATAAAAGGAATCAGCCGCAGCTGCCAGAGGAAGGTAGAAATCAGTCAGGAGTCCGAATCGGAGAAGTTGAAGACAGAGAGGACGGAGTCGTCGAAGTAGTAGTCGGAAGCGACAGAGTAGAGTAGTCGAAATCGACGGTGAAGAACTGGTCTTCCAGTGATTAGCGGAGCAGCGACGGAGTCGAGCTAGTGCTGAACTGAGCTGTGCGCTACTGTCTGCAGTAGATTCTGGTTGTATGCTGCTGTTGTATGCTACACGTCTCGGCTGAAGATAGTCGTCTGTGTGCTGTATATAGCTGTCGCTTTTGTGCTGTCCTGTGTGTCTTCGTGTAAATAAACGTCGTTGTTTTTATTCTACTTCTGTCTGCTGATTGAGCGTTCTTTACACCATATCACTTCCACTATCCAAACGAACCCGTAAAAAATTCGTAACAATATTAGCAACAAAATGATTAAATTACTAGCTGCAATAATACTCATAATTTTCACTTTATTAGTTCACAAAATTTTAGAAATTGGACACTTTCTCACACACACTGACACTGTGGCTACCATTCTCAAGCCAGTAAAGATCTCATCAACCCTGCAAGTGACCGTCTATCTTCTTTACTCCCCATACTTGATATACTAGCTAAAAGTATCATTCTAAAAAGATTAAAGGTCTATCTTAATGATAACAACATCCTGTGCCCAGAGAAATTTGGCTTCAGACTAAACTTATCAACTACTCACCAACTCATTAGAACAATGGAATTAATCTCCCAGGGTTTAATCGATAAACCAAAAAAACCAGTGATGTTTTTCTAGAAAAACGACCCCTTTTCTTTGCAAAAAGTTTTGGACAGAATTTGGTAGGATGGGTTATTACACAAATTAATAGAATATAAAATTCCAGCCTACCTAATATTAATTTAATTACATGAAAAAAATATATTTCAAAATTAAACATAAGTAATCTGTAATTAAAAACATAAATGCCGATACAGCATAGGGCTCAAAATTAGGAGCTGTACTATTTACACCTTCTATCAATATTATGCCGAAACAATTTTGCACCTTGTTTTGCTTATATGCCGACGAAGCAACAGTACTGGCCAAAAATGAAAATCCAAATTTGATACCTGTAACTTAAAACAGACACTTTGGAAGAATTGTTTACGGAATGAAAGATTGAAATTAACGCTATGAAAATCGAAGCAATAATATTCTAATCAAGGAACAAAACCACCTAACTTCCTACGACTTAAAATCAGAAAACAATTTTACCTTTTGAATTCAGGAGTAATTCATAATAGGAAATTAACATCTAAGTCACATCCCTTTAATCTTAAAAATAAATTCCGAGGAACAAAACATAAATCCCCACCCCAATTTCTCAAAATTCCAAAATGAAAGTGATATCAACATTGTTTACATTGGCTATCTACGTTCAGTACTAACTTATGCGTGCTCTGTTGGGAGTTATGAGAAATAGAAACAATATTAAAACAACAGAAACTGAGATTTTCATAAAAATATGCGATGCCCAATGGTAACGGTGTCGCACATACAATAAAAATCATGCAAAGAAGTGACCAAAAAGATCTTTAAAAATTTCTTTGAAGTCCAAGAGATTAAAAAAAAAGAAACCAAAAAAAAAAAAAAACTTATTACCCAAATTTCAAACCGAAGCGTCCCGGAAATGTTTTATTATAGTGCTGTGTGTAATCTAATATGCTTTTGCTTTTTTGCCATCATTTCGTATTTAAATTCCATTACTTAATAGGAAAAACGATGTCATTAAATCTAAAAACTACAGCGAACAACTGATTAATCTGTAGAAAATAATGGCTATGCTGTTCTCTCTCCTACAGATCTTCCGGAGATTCAACAGTCGATGCCACTTTAGCTCCAGCCATTCGCTTATCAACATCTTCCGCGATCGGTGGCAGCCCAAATTGGGCCGGTACTCAGTCAACCCTTCAAAACTAAAACAACTACATTGCGCGTATGATATTATCCTAGAAAATGAAGAATACATTTCTCACCAGGATTCGGCTCCATGTCATGTATCAAATCTGTTGTTTCTTAACTACAGGAATCGCCTGATAATAGCCTGTGCTTAACCCAATCGAGAATCTATGGAACAGACCAAAGAAACTTGTTACACGTTTGAGTTTCATTAATAAAACCCAATTAATTGGAGCAATAATTCAGTCATGATATCGCATAATAACAACTGAGGAAATAAAAGCATTACTGAACTCCATTGAAATGGTTGAAAAGTGTGACGGGTGCTCTTTCCAACTAATTACTAATTAAATTAAAAGTATATATATATATATATATATTCTTTTTTCCATATTTCTTTTAACTGCTGTTCCTATACAAATATCGAAATAAAAATTATTTCATAAATTCTTGGTTGAATTACCTTAAAAATGATAACTTTATGGTATTTCTTTTAATGAAGTTGGTGTTATGAGCCATCGAATCTCAAATATTAGCTTTTTCCAAAATGTTTCCACGTTTTTTGGCCACTACTGTAGATAGTATTAAAATGTAAAAATCACATTTAAAAAGCAACGCTATTTGCACAGCCGAAAAAAAAAGCCAGCCTCCGTTTTCTTAAGAAAGAATGTGGTATTCTTTAACATAAGTGTTTAAAAACGAATTCTTCTGCCGCAGAGAAATTGTTTTCTTTAATATATAGTTTTAGAATTGGATAATATTTGGCCGTAAATACAGGATGTTTCAGTGAACCGTTTCAGAACTTCTAAGAGGGGTAGGGTACATCCTGACAACTCGAAAACATAGAGCAATGTGGGGTCGGAAATGCTTTCCTGAAGCGGTGTTGCACACAGAAGCACCATAAGGAAAAGAGACCATAAATGAGAAATCATTTTAATAATACATGAAAAGAAGCAAAAGGTACATGGATTAAAGTAAGTGTTCGAAGTTTCTTCCACGGGCTACAATGCACGTCTCACATCTCCGACGCATGGACATCCGAACAATCTGGAATACTCCAAGCATATCTCGAATCTCTCCGGCAGCTACTGCGATTCTTGCAACAAGCTCCTCAGCAGTGTCAACGGGGGTGTCATAAACTAACAATTTCATATGATCCCAGAAATAAAAATCAAGACATGATAAGTCGGGTGATCGAGCAGGCCAACGCACGGGACCCCCACGTCCGATCCACCGTTGACCCGACTTATGTCTTATGGTGTTTCTGCGTGCAACACCACTTCAGGAAAGCATTTCCGACCCCACATTGCAATATGATTTCGAGTTGTCAGGATGTAACCTACCCCTCTTAGAAGTTCTGAAACGGTTCACTGAAACATCCTGTATTTAGGAAATTACTTTTTTAAAATAGCATAAGCTCAGTAAGCTTCGGAGAAGAAATAAAATCGGAAGAAATGTACTTAAAATTAAAGATGTTTTGATATATTCAAGAGTAACACAACGTCATAGTTTTATTAAATGAACAACAACATCATAATTACGCTCTTCTCGTTTGATTTCAAAGTAAAATTTTTATTTTTTAAAAATAGTTTTTAATTCATAGTTTTATTAAATGAACAACAGCATCATAATTACGCTCTTCTCGTTTGATTTCAAAGTAAAATTTTTATTTTTTAAAAATCTTTTAATGGGTTTATTTATTTTTTTGAATACAAACAAAAAGCTTTAAAAAGTATTTAAAAGTATTGAAAAAGTATTATTTTAAAAGTATTCAAGTCATGCTTGCGCTAAGACTAAGACATTATTTAACAGATTTTTTTTCATAAATTTTATAGAAATAACTCAACAATCCCAATGAAGATAAAATACTGAATCTTCATTGGAGCTTCTTAACGAAGCAATGCACCATTAAATTTCCTGTGGACACATCTTCCAACTAAAATCTAATGTTCGTGGTACGAAAATAATTAAATACAGATACCTTTAAATGACTAAATTAATTAATGTATTCTTCTACAGAGATATCTAGAAAAAAATTATTTATATTTCATTAATAGTTGAAATAATTCTACCCCGAGAAAAAGAGTATGAAATTCGAATAATTTAAAAT
>JAPMOR010057082.1:7209-40499 GCA_026543865.1 Argiope aurantia
AAACTGAATCCAATACAACATGAAATTCTAGCATAGTTTATTCTAAGGTGTTGATCAGAGCCCTGGAAGAAAATCACAGACTGCTTCAAAATATTTTGAGCAATCTCCTGTGGAAAGGATTCATCACTTCATCAAAATATTTAAAAACAGTATTAAAAATAAAACTGAATCCAATACAACACGAAATTCTAGCATAGTTTATTCTAAGGTGTTGATCAGAGCCATGGAAGAGAATCACAGACTGCTTCAAAAATTTTGAGCAATCTCCTGTGGTAAGGTTTCATCATTTCACCAGAAGAATTTGAAAACAGAATCTATACTTATATAAAGCTCAATGTGTGTGTTGGCGCTCTACAGGCCAGACCGTTTGACCTACAGCTACCAAATTTGGTACATGTATACCTTAGTGGGCGGAAATGTGCACCTGGGGTCCCTTTTTTTTAAATTTTTATTTAGAATTTTAATTATTAATTAAAAACTAACTTTCCCACCTATAAATATTTTCATTTTCCCCAACGCCAAATGAGTAAGGCTTCAGTTTTTTTTCCCAACAGTAATGAGGCTAGGGTTAACATTTTTCGGCCGATTAGTTCAAAACGATTCTGCTTATTTTCTTAATGTTTGATGCATTTAAAATTAAACATTGTTAATTAATCTATCTTTCATATTCATTCTGAAGTACTTTCGAATTAAAATAACACAGAGTAAAGGAAATTAAAAATTTCTAATCTGCATAGCGTTACCCCAACTGACGTAGAAAAATTAAAGCATTTGCGTTACCGTAACTGGTGTTGAAAATTCATGTGTTCTGATTGTTGACACTATTATGAATGGATGATTCTTGATTTAAATTATTTTTAGGTTTGTTGCATGCTTTTGTAATTAAATTGTATTCATGTTAGTTATATATTTTTTTTGTATATGCTTATAGTTTTAAGTACATCGTTTTTTAAGTAGTTTTTTTAAACCTGTTTTCGACCGATTATTTTAAACGATTCATTTTATTTTTTTAGTGTTTGATGCATTTAAAATTAAACATTGTTAATTAATCGATCTGTTCATGATGAATCTGAGAAAATTTTGTTGACAAATTCTTGAGATATTACATAAATTAAGAAAGATATTCTTTAGTGCCCATAAAGTTTAAAAGCTCAGCGACTCTGTTATCAGTAATCATACTATAAAAAAATGCTTTGTTTCAGTAAAAAATATTATTATATTAATTGCAGATTAATTCTTTCCACTTTAATTTAAAGTATACATTCTATGAGAGCTAATAGAAAATTAGAGAGATACATATTACGTTATCACTGAAGGCCTTTATAATATTATGAGTGATTTATATGACTATCAAAATATGAAGATTTAAAATATTTAGATGAAGAATCGATTAAAGTAGAAATTGCTTAAAATATTTAATTATTAAAATTTAAATGAACATTAAGATTGGTGAACCGGCTGGTCGCCAAAGGCGGCTAGTTAACAATAAAACCGAATTCAATACAACATGAAATTCTAGCATAGTTTATTCTAAGGTGTTGATCAGAGCCATGGATGAGAATCATAGACTACTTCAAAAGTTTTTGAGCAATCTTCTGCTTTCATCAGTTCACCAAATATTACATAAAATACAGAAGAATATACAAATGCTTTAAAATTACAAAAGTGATGAGAAAAAAGAAAGAAATTTAATGATGAATTTCAGTAAAATCTTCTGGTCACTATCATAGAAGAAAATATCATATTCTTCAGCAATATTAAGTAATCTCCATAAAAAAAAGTTCATTTCAGCAGGGGGGAAAAAACCAGAAAAAAAAAACCCCTGCAGATTTAAAAGACACAACTACAGTAGGAATGATAAGCGATTTTGCAATTTTTTTATGATTTAACTACCGAGTCTTGAATATCACATTGCATGAAAATAACTTTAATTTTTTCCACTGTTCAATTAAAACTGATTCTGTCTGTTAATTAAATTTCTTTTCAACAATATATTTCCTTTAAATATTTTTTAATTAGTGATATCTCATGAAATATTGAAACCTAATTTATTGCAGCTTAGTACATTTTTCAAAAAAAAGTTTTTCAGGCAAAAAAAAAAAAAAGTGTTTTTTAAATCAAATTTGCACTTTAATTTATTTAAATTTTACAATGAAATGTTACAAAGCATTTCATGAAGTACATGTAAATCTTGATAATAAATTGTAATTTAGCAAATTGTAAAAGATAGTAAAAATATAAAAAGTGATAAATATGATGATAATTGAAGCAATATTGGATGATTGAAGCTATGATTTAAGCAATATTGATCCATAGGGAATTACTGCATACAAATATTGTTCAGTATAAAAATACACAAATATGTGTAAATATATATGTAAAACACTTAAATACATAACACATGTTTTATTTTTATATAGGACTCTTTGATGCTATTGTTATAGTCGTAAAAAAATGGATTTATATTAACTGCATGTCACTGGTCAACTTTTAATATTAATACATGCTATTATTGAACACAGTGAAATTTTAATTATAAAAGGATTTATTAATGTTTAATCTTTGGTATTTAATTGCAAGCATGTGATTTGTTTGCAGGTACCAATAAATATACATATTTCAATGACACTCCATATACAAAAAATACGAGCAATTTATCTATAATCCCTTTTAAAATATTATCTAAACCTTAGCAAAACATGTAAATTGTTAAGACATGAAATTTGTTCTTTTCTTAAATATATCAGTAGGTAATATATGTATATCTAATATACAGTTAAGATTTTACAATTATATAAAATTTATTGACTCTATAATTTATGACAAAAAAGAAAAAAATACTACATACATTTCAAATTTCTTAATCCCATTCAAAGTTAAAACATTTCCTTTTTCTCTTTTCAATATTAAATCATTTTTTGTTTTGTTTTTACTTTTTAAAAATATTTGTTCCAAAAAGTAATTTTAAACACTCAAGAAAATATTGTTTTGAGTGATTAGATAAAGCAATAGTAATGAGCACATATCTCACAAAACTAATAAATCAGATCAGCACATGCTTCAGAATACAACTTACATAAAATATAAATCCTTTATCCAAGATATCTTTTAAATTCTTTCAACCCTACTATAAATATGCTAACAGATTCTTTGCATTCAAATTTTGCCAAGCAAAATCAATAATCCATGCTTGATTAAAATAATGAGACAGAAAAATTCATGCAATACAAGGAAGGTCCAAGTTTGTAAAGCCATGCTATGTGAAACCAAAATATTAAGATCTATGTTGCTGGAAAATCAAATGTACATGTAGAATTCTGTAGTTTAAGTTAAATTTAACAGAAAAAGCTACATGAAACAATAAAATCACTCCAAAACACTGCTTAAAAATCCCTAGAATTGATTGAATATGTATAAACAAAGCAATGAAAAATATATTGGACATACTGGCCATTGTTTAAATCTTTGATTAATGATGGATTGAATCTGAAATGATAGCAAGAATTGAATTTAATTATGCTATTTATGTCAATCATAAACAGACTGATAAATCCAAATATTCATTCTAAAAACAAACAAAAGAGATATGACAAATTGAAACCTATTGCTATAATGTCAAATGAGATAGCACAAACGCACTTAAGGAATGTTCAAATTTTAAAATAAGTGGTTTTGCTGGATTCTTCAACATTAATATTTAGTAACAATAAACAAATTTTATTAAAATGTTAAAAATAAACAAGTTAAATTAATTTTATTTCTAGCAATTCATTAATATTATTTTTCCTTTTTATAATTTTAGATTTAATCTTATAAAATGAAATTGGAATGTCCCCAAATGTTATAAAAAGAAGAATTGCAAGTAGAAAATGCATTTATATTCAGAACTGTTTGAAGTAAAGAGAACTGTAACTCAGACCTAGAAAACTATTAAATAAAACATTTGCCATTGGTAAAAATTAATATGGTATTTGAAGCTTAGAATAATTTTTATGTAAGTGTAAAATTATTCTAACATTTGATTTAGTAATTAAAATAAAAGTAAATTAACAACTATGCAAAAATTGACTGAATTAAATCCTAGATAAGGAAAAATTTTATAAAATAAAATTGTGAGTACATCTAGAAGGGAAATTAATACAATGATCGAGAGCAATGATAAATTATTCATTTTTAGTGAAATGAATTAAGTTCCTTACATAAAAGTAAAAAAATCGTGTTGATTAAAATAAAAATATATATGTACACATTTGCATAAGTAGATTCATGATTGCAATATCATAAAATATTTTTTAATGTCTAAGTATTTAATGTATTTGTATTAAGACACTTAAATAAAGATTGAAAAAATAAAGCAAAATTTATATTAACCTGCATTGGCATTTGTTACAGGATGTTTTTCATATAAAGTTGTTGCAATACCAAAGGTTCTTTCATCTGGCTGATTCCAGTTTTTTATACCAGCTATTTCATCTTGAGAATCTAATAAAAATAAAAATCTACAATTAATCCATTAGAAATTAAACATGAACATCACAAGAAGTCAATCAAATACATTATACAGAAATTATAAATTATTATTTTTTAGTTATTTCCAGACTTTTATAAATGCTGGAAACATTCAATCTCTTTAAAATATCAAATTCACAGAAATATAATAATATTTATTTAAATACATTAAATAAAGTATTTTGAAACAAAACACTTTTGATATTTCTTTAGATTTTGTGACATTTTGAATATATATATATTTAATTAATATTATATATTTTGTGATTATCATAATATACATATTAATTAAAATATCAGAACACCAAAAAAATTCAAAAACCATTTTTCTGAAGATTTTTAAACACCAAAGTAAAGTTCACTAACAAAAAAAACAAAAACAAAAAAAAAAAAAAAAACTTTTGTATATTTAAAAAAACTTTAATAATTTTAATTTTTGATCAGAGTAATGCATTTCTACGTATAGAAAAGGAATAACACAATCAATAAAATGTATTTTAAAAGCAAGAATTGGAAGTATCACAGTCATGTATAATAATAAAGGTTAATAAATAAAATTCTTGAATTCTACAAAGAATAATTTGCAAAACAGAGAGTTAATTAGGAATTGCAATATTTTTATAATTTCATATTAATATAATTTCAAAAAAGTTAAAAAATGCATTTATATTTATAGTTTTTTTAATAGCACTTCTTAAAAATATAATCATTAATACAAAAAGTTTCTTTAATCAATTTTCCTATATAATAGGTTATAATAACATAATGGTTCTTTCTATAGCATAATTTTAGAAATATGAAACAATTTAAAAGAAAATAAGTAACTTAGTAATTTCAGAAAGAAGTGACTTTCTTCTTCATTTCAAAAATATTTTTTTAAAAATAGAAGTTGATGTTTCAAAAATTCATTATTTAGAATGGAAGTTAATTTAAAATATTTAAATTACCTTTTATTAATATAAAAAGTAATTTTATTAAATATTTAAATTAATTACTTTTTAATAAAATTTCCTTTAAATATTTTTAGGATGATAAAAATAAAGTACCCTGATTAGATAAGAACTTGTTATCTTTATCAGAAATCTGTTCAATTGTTTTCTCTTTGTTGTCAACAGGATTTGTATCATCAATGTTGAGTTTATTAATGTTCTCAGAACTTGATTCATCATAATCTTCGTCTATAAAATCTACATCCAAATCTAGGTACTCGAAAGGTTTCTGCTTCCGGTTTACTTGAGTTAGTCCTCCATTTGGACCAGTATGAGCAGCAAGAACTACCTTTGATAGTTTAGCAACTTTTTTCATCGGCAGGTCATAGCAGCACTTTCCAAATATTATTTCCGGTTGATTACGAGTCAATTGTCTAAAAAAATAAAAAGTAAAACCATTACTTATACACAACTAGTAACGTTAAATTAAACAGGTTAAGAACGAGAGACAGAAGTTCTATTCATTCGCAAAAATATAAATTTTATCAAATATTTTTGGAGTAAATTTATAAGTGACATAAAAAAACTACATTAGCTAGATTTATTACCGTATGATCATTTAATCTCTTATCATGCTTATAAAATAACACACCTCATATTTAAGTAAATTTTAATAGAATTCACTGACAGATTTCATGTAGATTTGAAATTATGTTTTCAATACTTAAGATAGATGGCGCCACTATAAATAAGGGGCACTTTTTTGCTTTTCGCAAGTACAATCATTTTATTTCTTTTTTTAAAAGATGGCACCATGGTACAGCTTTCCTTTTTCATTAATACGTTTAATTTCTCCCTCCTAAAACTATTTTATAGTAAAATCATCTACAATATATATACATACATAATATATATATACACCAAAAATTCATTCACTCAATTCGAAGCTTTCTCCTTAAAATAGAATCTTTTATCGTGAAAAGATAAGTATGAAACGTTCAAATATAATTAAAAGTTAACAAAATGAACGTTTTGGGCAAAAATGTTAATGCAGATATCACCATTCGTGCTATCTATTCATAAAACTTTCCAGTATATAATAACATAATTCATTTTCCTGGCCGATATTAGAAAGAAATGCACTTCACTTATGTTGTCTATTACATTTTTACTAAAAAAATAACATTTCTGTCATAGCTTTAATTAAACAAAAATACTCGATTTCCAGTAAATTCCACTAAAAAAAAACTTTTTGGCAAAAAAAGATTTTTATGGAAGACAATAATAAACATTTCTTCCGCTATTCAACATATTCCAAAACTATGGGAACATGCTGAAAATATTCAAGTAGCAGCGCGTTAATAAATCATAGAGACCACTCGACATGCTTGCCTGAAAGAGATTATAAGGTTGTGTCAATATAAACAATTTGATATTCAGTACAAGTTGATTACTCCGATTCGTCGAGGAAATGGAAAAATCTGAATGAATCATTGGCGGGAACCGAGTCTGAGCCCTATAGGCCATCGCATGAGAGGTACTTTCCGTCATCGGTAGGAAGGTAGCTGCCTTCACACTATTTCTATACCCATCCGAGTGGCGAGAATCAACCAACATACCGGAAGTATCTCATCCTGATATCTGAAGTTCCCCCCCCCCTCCCGATGGGATATGTTCAATATATTGAACACTTTTTGTTCATTTTATTCAGCTTAGATCTTCATAATAAATAGCATCACAAAAACACAGGGGAATATTTTTACAGTGCTGTTCTCCATTCGAAATCTTGTACAACAACGGGTAACAACAAAGAGTAACAAGACAAACAGGTTTTGGTTGTTGTTGTTGCTTAAATACCCATATATCGCCACACAGTAAAACAAAACAAAAAATCTTAAATTTAATTTTTAAAATGGGATGATAAATCGTGAAATTACTTAAAAATATTTTTGAAAAAAAAAAAGCTCATACTGTTATTGTTTTTTTTTTTTAAATAATAAAGCCATTCTTTCCGGAAATTCGAGCTACAAGACAAAATTCTAATTTCATTATCGAAAGAATGTTCGAACTATATTATTTTTTTAGTATGTGAGAAAGGTTTGAACAGTTTGAATGTTTGAGTTCTTGCATCATTAACATTTGTACTCATTTTCTTAAATTCGATTTTATGAAATAAAATTTAAAGAAATTCACATTTTGATTAGTGGCAATAGAAGTTTAAAGCATCAAATAGGTGCAATCTACATTCAGGATTCACGACCATTTTATAAATTTACGATTAACTATTTTAATTATGCTTAAAGATATATAGTTTGCTAAGCAAAATTAAACTAACTTACCAAGATATACGAGACAATTTACAATGCAATAATATATATAGAAAACAATACAGAATTTGAATTCTAATATTATTCGAAAATAGTGATACATCTTAATATATGAGCTTCGGAGCTATTTCTTAATTGTATTATTGAATTCAAATAATTTTCGATATTTATCCTTTAGATTAAGTTCT
Source organism: Argiope aurantia (assembly GCA_026543865.1). Taxonomy (NCBI): domain Eukaryota; kingdom Metazoa; phylum Arthropoda; class Arachnida; order Araneae; family Araneidae; genus Argiope; species Argiope aurantia. The sequence goes on from JAPMOR010057082.1 coordinate 15,163, forward strand.
AATTTTTATTCCTATTTTTTTTTAATTAAGAAATCTATTTTAACTATCAGAGTATTTTAATTAACCATAATTGCAACAGTACGAAGCAGTAATCAATTAGTTACTATTAAATATTGTCTGATAATAATTATAAAATGAGAATAGGAGAATATTAAAAATTAATAAACACCTCTCTCAGCTGCTATGTGGTAATAAGTTTTAAAATGCAGCAAATTTTACAAAAACACTTTCCATTTTATTTATAAACTATATACCAAATAATTATATTTATCTTTTTAATACATGTTAATGCACTTAGACATCATTAAATATTACTAGTTATTTATTACTAACCATTCTTCGTGACTAACTTGTCAAGAATATAGCGTTTAATTTCAATTAAATTTCTTATAATAATTTCATGATCCTTTCAACAAAATATCTTTAAACATCAAATTATAATAGAAATTAAAACCACCTTATTTTAATAGCTTCATATTCTCTCTGTCTATTGTGCAAATGAATCTTCCTAATTTAGTTAAATCTTGTTACATCATATTGTCATTGAAAACCTAAGTGTCTGAGCAATTTATTTCGAATTGCGCGTTTCTTTTGCGATAATATAATTTCACTTTATTATTCCTCCTGTAAACTGCGCAGATAATTACCAGAATATTTCTTCCTAAACTATCAATGATGGAAGAAAATGACACGATTAAATATTTGATGAAACAATGAAAATGGTTTGAATTTCATAACAATGAAATCTAAGGTTGAAAATTATGCAAAAAATATTTTCGGGAATTAGCGCGGAACAATACAGAAGTCTTGCTTAATCTTTAAAGAATTGATTTTAAAAAAATCGATCCCAGGTGCGCATTTCCACCCTCCAAAAAACATATCTGTATTAAATTTTATACATCTAGATAAAAAGCTTACCCTATAGAGTTCAAACATATGCACACACATCTTTATTATAAACACAGATATAACACATAAAATCCAGAAAAAAAAACTGATCAAACTAACAAAACTTTTTTCTTCGTTCATTGTATTTCAAAGAAAAACAGCTATATCATATCACAGGTATATTATTTCTTGAACTACTCACTTTCTAAAAATTAATACTTAAAAGAATATCATTAGCAATGGAGCTTTGCAATAAAGGTTAAGATGCGGCCAGTTTCGGTGGTGATATTATAAAACATTCATAGACGTTGATTCTCCTAACGAATTTTATGTTCCTTTTAATAATGTAGAATGAAAATTAAAAATATGCTTCTGTGATAGAAACAAGATTAATCCTATGATCGAAACCGAAGTAAAAATTCGATTTCATTTTGAAACCGATTAATATGTGTTCATTATAAATATATTTTCTAATATCAAAATGATGCATGAAAAAATAACCTTTATAAAATAACCATCATAACATAATTAAAATACAGCGACTACCAATACTGAAAAAGAAAAAAATCTTTATTTTTTTTTCCATTGAAGACAAAAATAAAATAGGAAATACAGTTTCAATTTTACATAACAGTCTCAATTACAGGATATTAATAAAAAAACAGACGAATAAAAAAAAAATCAAAATTGGGAACCGCAAACGATTTTCACATTGAGCTGAACAGAATTATGAATTTAAAAAAAATCAAAGCGAATTTCCATCTAAACTCTTCACGAGTTCTTATTCAAGTAATTTTATCTTTCATTGTTTCCTTCTTGAGATGAAAGATGAGAAAGCAAGAATTATGACATGTTTTGTTAACAATGGACTTAAGTCCTTGACCTCATCTACCCATTACAAAAGCCGGAGGGGAAGCAAATCGTCTGTCAGAAAGAATCGCGGTGCTACATTCACAGCCACTTCTATTCATTCCGAACTTTCTCTTTTCGCCATCTGTAGAACAATTTTTTCATTACTACAAACATTCTACGCCTGTGTTCTCGCACTCGGTTGCTGATGCGCGAAGCGGATCGTGTCCTTTGCCTGCTTTGCATTCGAGACAGAATGCTTCTAAAAAGGTGGAAATTCTTCTGGAAAAATAAAAATAAAACCAGGTCTGTGGTGCAGTAACATTTTGCATAAGAAAGATTATTCGCTTCAGCGGATTTGTTATTAAGTTTTTAGTTTATTCAGAAAAATCTATCTAAACGTAAAAGGATCAAATGCTACCAAGAAACTTTCGTTGAGAATAAGAGGATTTGTCTAGTCCAAGAATTAAAAGGAATGCAATTATGCAAATAGGATCCAATTCCAAAATATTCGTTTTCAGTAATAACTATTTTTGCAAAATACAAAATTCTTATCCTGCAATTTTAAACGAACAGATTATTGTATTACTAATTACTATTGCATTACAGATATATATTCAAATAGCCAATGTACATATTCTCAGATATAAGCGACTTCGAAATAAATAAAATGGTGTTTTGCTACCGTTTATATAACTAAATTCAAATTACTTAAGAAATACTTTGTGTGTGTTTATGCATTAAATTGTGAAAAATATTTTTTTTGTGTTCGCAACAGCCTAGGCATAAAAGATAACAGCTTAGTAAATTTTGTGCTTCGGGTAAATATTGATGAGATAGTCTTGTATGCAAATAAAGCAAAATGGCGTTTATAGTAATTATTATCAAGCAATTTCTTTAGTCGTTAAATAATAAAAAAGACAAAGCACAAATGGCAGTAATAAATGAAATAAAATAGTGTAATAATAAAAAAAGAAAAGCAAATCTGAAATTTTAATCATTTTATTATTAATCAAGCATGAAGCATGTTAAATCATTTTATACTGACAGCAAAAAATTCTACAGTATTACTGATAGTACGATGAAGGAAACAATATATTTCATAGATAAAATTTTAAAATTATTTGTATAAAAATATATTGTAAATGTTGCTGTTAAATATGTACTTGTTAAGATATATATTTAATGGGTAGATCGGTTAATCTGCAAGACACCGTGCATTATATTTTGTAAAAATATTTTATATTAATAATAATTTTCTTGATAAGTTTTAAAACAGTTTTTTTTTCTTCCTTAAATGTATTAACAGAAGATATTAATGTGTCATTAAAATAGAAAAATGCACGAAAGGGAAAAATTATTAGTCAAATGGCAGTATTACTGAATTGTGCTTAAAGAACCTTGATCTACATTAATCTACATCATTAAAAATATTGCCTTTTTTAGTGTTTAAATCTGAATTAAAAAGTATAATAAAAATATAAAAGAATGTGACAAAAAATTCGACCTTATTTTTCTGGAAAGATGGCAAAAGAATTGTGACATTCCAATTCTGAAACCTTTATTTCAGCAACCGACCATATTTCCATTCTGATAGTCGCTGAGGACAGCTGAAAATACACCTGGCAACAATTGTTTATATAAACTGAAGTGAACGAGAGTCCAAGGTCAAAGAAACAGGTGACATCCAACGAACAGTTTGGAGTTTCATGACAAATCCTTTTTACTCATTAGTAGCGATGCAGTGTCTCCAAAATAACAAGGATATCGATTACAACAGAATCGAAAATCGTTTGGATACCAAGTAAGTCAAAACGATAACAGAAACATAAATTACGGTATTTGGGGGAATTTACTGTCTTCAATAAAAAGTTCGATATACGTGGAATCGAAAGTAAAGTGCAGCACATTCTTTATCGAAAAGCTATAATTTTTACATTATTATGCAGTAATTGTCCACTTTGAAAGTAATGCAGTAGCTTTCAAATAATGCTTAAATTGCATGCAACGAATTTAGAAGGAAAAAAAAAAATTCAAAAATTGTTCTTCAGAACAAAAAATTTATTTGATAAAGTAAATAAAAAAAATTTTTTTTTACTTGGCTAATTTTGAAATGTTAGTTTGTAGTCATGTAAAAAATTTTAATTTTTTTTACAAGTTGACTATATTTATATATTTTTAAAACTCTGCTTAGACACGTTTCTCAACACACATCATTTTCAAAGATTCCGCTAGAACAGCATTATTTTTGACAAGTACCTAAAATCTACACACATTAATGATATTCCATTATTTTTTATTTGTAACTAGTACATTTCTTAATATTTCTGCATTTACAAAATTTTAAAACAGAAAAATGAATATGAAAAATTCTTATATTAATTCATGCAATTTTTTTAAATAAACTATATTTTTCAATAAAATTCCGCTTAAGACTATAGCGATAATTCGTTAAGAGACAGTTCGGACATCGAATATTTCAACAAGATTTTTTATATCTCAGTGCCTGAGAAATAAACTTATCTTAAAAAAAAAAAGCGACACTGAATGCTAATTTTGCAGAACTCTTAAGTCAATGTAACCTGTTTGAACTGCCGCAGCAGAAGTGAACGGTGGAAAGTCGAGAACGCCAAGAATACCCAGGTTCAGCATGTACTCGTCTGGCTAACAAATGTGAAGGAAAATTAAAACAAAAATTCAGATAAGAAGCATGAAAAAATGTAATATATTTAAGAACGATTTCTTGAGAAAGAACTAGAATCAACGTAAATAAAATTTATGTTACGATGCTTATTTGTGTTCTCTGAATTTACGATTGCTCTCCTGAAATTATTATTAAAAAAAAACACAGTATTATGGGTTCTAATAAAGGATACAGCAGGAAAGATTAGTGTTTATAACAGAAACCGAGAAAAGAATTTACCATTAATTTTTACTATTTATAAAGATGAATGTCTCTATTTGTGGTTTGGCGCTCTACAGGCTAGACCGTTTAAGAGGGAACTAATTTGGCTTAAGTAGAGAGAGAAAATGTGTACATCCATTTTTTTTTTTTTTTGAAATGCATATTTTTGCGATAAATTCCGAAAATATTATAGAACAAAATTAATTTTTAAATCCTCTTAACAAACAAAAAAAAAAAAAGCTTTTCAATTATATTAATTTTTTGCCATTTAATTTCTTTATTTTTAATTATTTTTTAAATTTAAAACATATTTCGCGATAAAATATTTGATAATACAATAATATAATATATTTGTAGAAGTGAAACTGAAATCCCTTTCAATAACCAATTGTTGCTTCCAATATTTTATCTTGGCTTTTTTCCCCCAAAAACTGACGGACTAAGGTATAAAGTTTCAGTTTATTTTTATAAACTGAGCAAACTTCAATATAAAACAAGTTTTTATTTTTATTTATTTATTTTTGAAATTTTGGTGATCTTGGCAATTAAGATTTAACTTCTGAACCAAATAGTGGAATTTTTTTTAAATGCATCGATTTTTAAAAACTGTTTTTTTCTGTGATATTATTGTATTGTATCAAAAATATAGACAGAAATTTAGAGAAATACATAATAAAATAAACAGAATGGTATAAGGATTCTAAATTAGTTTTCATATAAATAATTAAGATCTATAAAAAATTTCAAGTTTAAAAATATTTTGCAGATAAAGTTATTACGGTCAAGTTGCGCAAATTATTTGATATAAATTTGCATCAACTCTTTATCCCAGCGAAACAACTGTTCGCCAAAAGTGGCTAATCATAATTAATGTTCAAAAATAAATCAGAATCAGTCACTCAATGAATGAGAAATTACCACCTCAAAACATGAGCATTCAATAAAGCCACTTTAAAAATGTTAGCTTTTTCCAGTGATTAACAACATAGAATATTAAAAAAATACTTGCGACAGAAATATAGGCATACGAGAGGTATATTACAACAGCAAAGAATTATTCATTTTGTTCTTCGAAAAAATAACAGCAAAGAATTTGCAATAATCATGCACTTAGTTCTTTCTATCTGATTTTACAAATCGATTTATTTCCACTGACTTAAAAAAAAAGTACTCTTCATCTACTTTCAGAAATTTAAAAATAACTGCATACATTTGAAATTAATTTCAAGACGAATCGATAAAATCAGCCAATAAAATCCAGTAACTCCATTTAAAACAATTTGCTTGGTCACAGAATCATATTTCATGCAACCACTTAACACTTCGCAATCTGATAATCTATTTTAGATGGCAGCTGCGCATAAATCTCGATTTAAAACTCATTTCATATCGCAATGAAAGAGTTAATGTGAGTTTAGGAAGTCTGGTTTATCCATTAAAACGTTAAATGCACAAATTACTTCCATCTGTTTTGCCAAACGATAAGACGGAATTACTAATTAAACATAGAAAGGAACTTTGATTAACGCGAACTCATTAAAGCAGAACTTCTTAAACCTTTTTTTCACTTGTAATCAAATTTAGGCTGCACAAAAAATGTACAACTCCATTTAAGTATAAAGATACATTCAAGATAAAATGAGCATTCATGAAGATGCCATAAAAATTTTATTATAGAAAAAAAATAAGAAAATAAAAAACAAAATTAAAGTTTTCAATCATAAAAAAATTAAATATTTTTTCCTTTTAAAAATTTATATGAAAAACTTCAAATCTAGATTACTTTTTTTCCAATAATAAAACTGAAATATTCTCAGAACATTAGACTATCTTACTGACTATGATTAGCTTTTCCACTATCATAAATTTCAGGCTCTAACCCTAGCAGCTCCTTCGTCTAAGAAATCTCATTTCAGAATAAATTACTCGATTTTGAAGCACTTTTCCAAGCATTTTAGCAATCTTATATTGTTCTAATATCAAAAGGTATTAAAGAAGTTATAATACAAATCGCTGATTCTAATGTTGATAATTTGCTTCAGTTTGGTTGTGCGTTATGTAACAGGTTAAGAGAATTTTTATAATTCTTACTGAAGAATAAATTTCAAACCACCAAAGAACAAAAATAATTGAAGAAAAAAATATTTTAAGAGAGGAAAAAAAAAATTAAACACTTAATGTTAATCTTATTTAAACTATTTAAATTCCATTTATAACACCCATTATTACCATTTTACGTCATTAACTACATCTAATGGAAGCTCAAGTTGACATTACACACTCAATCTACAATATAATAATATATTTAAAAATAATAGGTATATTCTAACGAAATTTCGTTCAAACGCAAGCAATTAATAATACGCAAACCGAAATTCTAGCTGCTGTCATCAAGTTTAATAATTTCATGGAATTATTTCTACAGCTTCAAAACGCATAGAAACAAGTATTTCTTCATCAACAATGAGGTTGATTGCCAGGTGTTATGTAGCATTATCGTCACTAAGTGTAGATTATTAATTTCACGGTAAGAAATACCACATGAAAAAGTACAATTAATTCATTAAAATGTAAATTAAATTAATAGCAGATGAGAGGGAAAACAGTGTGTGATTATAGAATAAATATTTTAAAAACTCTTCCAAATGACAAAATGAAAATAGCAAAATAAAAAAAGACAGTCTAAAAGTAGAGAATAATATATAAAATATAAAAAATATATAAATATAAATATAATATATAAAATAAATAAATATATAAAATATTATTAAATAAAGAAAAATATATTCTAGATACGAAGAAGAATAAAAAGTTACCTTGAATTTACAAAAGAAATAATAGAATATCATATCAAGCAATAAAAACACCGGCCATTTACTTTTTAAAAGCTAAATTCAATTTATATCCATTGTGTTTTTCTTATGAATCATTCACTGAACAAAGACATAAGCTGCACATAAAAACAGCATAGTTATCAAAAGAAGTCAGAAATTTCCAAAATCCTAAACCTTCCATGACAAGGGGAAAACGCATCAAGGTTGCTCTGTTTTAATTTAAATCATCAATACAAATTAAAATTTCTAAAATGACATTAGATTAAAGTCAATTATTCAGAAATTAAATTTCCTACTAAGTTATTTTAGAAAAAATTTCCGCTATAAAATAATTAACAGAAAATATACACAGCTAATTTTTCTATGAATTCTTTGTGTCTATGATTGCACATAGTTGTCATTCTTTGAAAAGCAATATTATTCATTTATAATGATGTACAGACATAGCGTATATTTAATATTGATTCGCCTACGTATGTTCAAAAACAATAATAGAGAACTGACCTTCGATACAACTTTCACCGTCAACTTAGATTAGTCGATTATGAAAGGAAGCGATTTAAACAATTGATTCAATGACATAACCGGAAAAATAACGTTGTTTCCTTTAATGGCGGATATAGGAAACTTGCTCCTGTTTTCTACAAATCAAAATGGAGGATTCTTTTTCCCATTTTTATTCAAATGGAAAGACAATCCATGCATATACATTAAAGCTGAGAAGAATTTCTATAGCACTAAAGATATTATCAAAAGAATTCTCGCATAGTGTTAAGAAGAGTGGAACATTTATGCACTTCAGCACCGCACCGTCATTTCGAATTCTAATGCATCTAGGCGTAGAATGATTCCCCTTTCTGATTTAATATCCGAGAAAAGTATGCATTTTATTCCGAACGAACAAAAGGGAAATGCAAAATGGCGTTCTCATAACAATAAAACAAACACGTCGTTTATTTTTAACTTTCTTTCGGCGCGTTTCTAGTATTAGAATTTTCGATCGTCTGCTCTTAACAGAACAACTCAACCCAACTCAAAAAATTCGTTCTGTTCTGATTCTCGCAGGAACAACATGGAAAAACACACATGCTGTGCTTTAGGGCCATTCTTCAAATGATTATCAGTGAATAAATGTTACAGGAAATGGTGCTTCTGTGTCCCTTTAAAAGATAAATGGAAATTATTACAGATCAGTGATTTCTGGTTATTAGTTGAATGTTCCAAGGGTTTTTGAGTTATAGCTTTTCACAATACCCATCGCGTTTTGAATCGATAGTTTCCTGGTGATTCTAACAATAGGGTTTTGATGAATCTCTGGAGTGTCCAAGATAAACGTTACCTTAGAAATTTTATATAATAGAATTATATTGATGAAAAGTATATCCTTGAAATAAAAAGCGTGATATTTTATAGCGCAATTTTAGATCTTTCACGTGGCATAGCTGCATGTGATCGAAGTTCTATGAGCTATAAAAGTAGGATTCCACACAATTCAGAAAGTTTATTTTGAAATGGTACAGGTTTTTTTTTTTTTAAACAAACCAGCTAGCAGGCATAAATATGAGTATAAAAGTATTTAAAACGCATGATTCAACCATAATTTTTTTTTTTGTCTGCACCGCCTTGGAAGTATTTTTTTTACATAAAGAAGCTTTTTTTTCATTATTATTATATTTGGGTTCTAGTTATATTTCAACTAAGAATATTTTTTAAAAAATCTTACTTTTGCTTAAAGTTTTAATATTCAACAAATCACTTATAATTATTGTCAAACAATTTAATGTAACAATGTCATACTTAGTGTAATTAAATATTGAATTGTATAATTAGGAGTAAAAAAATACATCAAAATAATTCCAAAATTAGTAAATCGCTTACGTGTTAAACATTTCAAGGTTATTTATTAACAAATATACAGATTTATATATATAATGGAAGCAAATCATTGGAAAACTTCAGAATTCAGTAGAAGCAGATAATTCTTTTAGAATTCTTTGATATAAAATCACAAAATATTACATAGGAACAAAACAATTTCAGAATTAAATGAATTTCGAAATTTATTAGCAGACTAATGGAATATGACATTCCAATCAACATGATTAAGAAATATGATAATTTTTGAAACACGTGCTTACCATTATACTTAAGAATCGTGGCGGAGACACTTTACGCTAATGACTTCCAATTATATTAAATTTCGCCTTCAAGGCATGAATTTTGTTTTCTTGTTAAATATATGCTTTATGAAAGAATGCATGGATAAGGCAAAAGAGTCTAGCCTAATTTAGATTTAAAAAATCCAAGCTTTTTTTTATTCTTTTGACTACAAGTTAAAGCTTGCACAAAAAAAAAAAAAAAAAAAAAAAAAATCGTTATGTAACGTGCAATGCAACGGAGCACGTTGTAGTTAAACTTCAGGAAGTTGTCAAACTGATGATGTAATTAAAGCTCTTTGCGCAGTATAATTGAGACTAAAGCCATGGAGCAGTTTGAAAGAGCATGTTCAAATCTTATTCGAGAAAAGCGGTTGCTCCACTGGTTCAGAATTCATAGAAAATTTTTTAAGTAGAAATAAAAACTTGCTTTTCAACTTAAAAAGTCTTATTACACACCTGCATAAAATATAATGGTTTGAATAGTTTTGACACACCAGCAAATAGTTTATGTATTCCTTGATATAGTGAATTAAATATTAAGTTTCACTATAGCTGATGATAATAACTTTAGTCCTCAATTATACTCGTTTTTTACTGCGCATATAAAAGATAAAATTTAATATTTATTCTACTCAATATCCACTTCGAATAGCTCTAATAAAAGTAATAATGAAATATCTACTTCATCAAAATTCGTGACATAGACGTAAGTGTTTATACATTCTGTATACATACTATATACAGAATATACAGAAATATATTTCTGTAATATATAGGAAAATATGTAATCTGTCGTAATTGGTTTTTTTACTGTGAGTTCTGTAATCTGTCGAATGTTTTGACGATTAGAGTAAGATTTTTTCGAATCTCCACGTTTTAGACCTTCCTTAGTTCGAAAAACACATTCTTGGAAAATATTTGTCCGTCTGTGACAAAGCTGCCAAAAATGCTTTAGGTAAGACGAATGAAATTTGGTATATGATATTTATACCAAATTTATAGTTAGCTATCAAAAGTGTGCCAAATTGAGAGGAAGTCAGTCTGTCCGGCTGTTCGAATATAAGTTAATTTAATAAATCGGAAACGAAGAAAGCTAGATAAAAATTCAGTACAAAGATTTAAAAACTCTAGTGTAGTCATGTATGAAGTTTTGGGCCATATCAAATGAGAGTGTTGACCGTCTGTTGGTCTGTACTTTCATAAATATGTAAATGCGATTATTTAAGTATATATTTGGAATTTTATTTTGTAACTATAAAATCTCTAATAATAAGAATAATGATGCAAAATGTGTTGGCATTCTACAGGCTAGATCATTTGATTTCGAACTACTAAATTTGGAGGATGGAAATGCGTATCTCAGCGAATTTTTATATATATATATGAATTATTAAGCGATATTTTGGTGTTCTACCATAATAATTTCTGAAAATATAGCAGAAAAAAATTTTTAACATTTTAAAATTTAAAAAAATATTTTTAAACTAGAAATGAATTACGATGCAATTTTCTGGATTTTGATATTTTTTTAACAAATATTATTTTTTCATAATTTCAATAATAGCTTTCATTTTTATATGAATTTCAAACCGGTTTCTTTGTTTCATCAAATATAATAATCACGTGATTTTCTACAATTGTAAAAGCTAGGAGAAGAAGAGAAGATTCTATTTTATTATGCGTACAGTTTGCACGATGAATAAGAAAGAAAACCGTAGAAAACAACGTGGGATTAGAAGATAGTAATTCTTTAAATGGCACTATGATGTCATGGGATTCAACTCAATTTGTGAAAAAAAAAATATTAAACATTATTTTCTTTAAAAATGTTTTTCTAATGAGTGACTTAATGAAAATTCTAGACCACATATCTTTGCAAATTGCGGAAAGATAAATAAACATTTGAAATTTTGTCGCGGCCAGCAATATGGGAACCCCAGATTTAAAAGAATTAAAGGTTTTTATTATTATTCTCAATCTCCTCCATTTGGTAAAAGATAAAAGTGTTAGAAAAAAATTCATATTTATAACAACAGAATAAAAATTCATCTGGAAACCTCAAAAATAAATGCAACGAAACTTCTTCAATATGCGATTTGCTAGCATTGGTCTTTGCATTGGTCTCGATTCATTCCTACTCCAATGTTAAAAATATCCTTCTCAAACAAGTATTCGATAAGGCGTCGCCTAAGATCAGAATATAGAAGATGTAATTACAATTCACACTGAATAGAATCTAAAATAAAAATTAAAAATAAATAAATAAAATTAGAATCTGATCAATTCTTTTTAAACAAAAAAAAAAACTGCAGTAAAAATAAGTTAATTTCTCTCTATTACAATAAAACTGTACAGAAATGAGAAATTACATTTTTTTGATGCGTTTGGAAGAAAATTTATAAAAAAAGGTATCTACTAATATATTTGTCTCTTTATATTATATATACTAGCTGACCCGGCAAATGTTGTTCTGCCTTATACATTATTTCTATTGAATATTTTGGTTGTTAACGAATGTATTGTAAGTGTGTAGGGATGGGATTTATGACAGAAAGAGGAATGAAGCGCTGTAGACGATGATCGCCGATAAAAACTAAAAAACAACAACCATTCATTTTCTCAATACAGCGTATTTCATTAACGCAACGAACATATACATTGTTTGATCTCTTAAAAGTTAAGCGTAAAGTGAAAAAAGTAATATATTTTTTGTCCTAAAGTATAAAGATAAAATAAAGAAAATCAATATTCATTTCGAAGAGCAATTGAGTGTACGATATTTTTAGTCAGTCCGTCTTTAGCCAACACAAATAAGCTCGATAGTTTGCTCACGCGAGAACATGCCATGTGTGAAAAACATGGTGTGCCCAAATCTAAACCGCAAACAGACATCGTTTGGCCTTGCAACTTATTGATTGTCACTGCGAATGCGAATCTAATAGGAAATTGAACGCGTTTGAATTCAACTGGCACGTCTGTGAGAATCATTGGAATTCGTGACAGCAAAACATTTTCGGCTCGGAATTTACCATTCAAAATGGTTTCTTCGATAACGTTTTTCATCAATTTTTTAATGACCAATCGCGTGTCATTGCACAGCCATGGTGGGTTCAAATTCCGAAGTAAAATAACCGGCGATCCAACTTTCAGTCGTAGAAGGTGTGGTGACATGCCTGGCAAATCCAGTGAGTTCAAAAATTCTGTTGGATAATTTACAGCTTCGTTAGCATCGCAAACTGTATCGATCAATTTGTATGATACCAAGTCGCCTGGCAGCGACTGCTGTATCTTGAAGTTTAAATCGTCGACGTCCACATTTTTTGTTGCCGAAATGACTCTTTCTGCCAACCACGTATGATTTATGTATTCTGTATGTTCATCGGGAAATATGCGGTCAATGAGAGCATTCTGTGAATCAACGATGGTGCAAAAATTAGTGGTCAATTTTATGCATCCAGTATTTTCATAGACAGCAACTTTTCTATCACCGATATCTAACAATTGGTCCGAGAATATGTCAGCAGATGGATCTTGTAGCATTTGGACGCGCGTGTTTATTTTTAGCTGAACTTTTTCAACATTACGTCACAGTGGCGATGATTTCAAGCAAGCGTTGATCTCCTCATCGTACGGGGAACGTGGATAGGAACACTTTAATTACCTAGCGTTATGAAATATACTTTACGACCTGTTCTCATACCTACCAAATACACATAAAAAATTTCATGAAAATCGGTCGAGCCGTTTCGGAGGAGTACGAACACAAACACCGTGACATGAGATTTTTATACATTAGATATATATTTGTTTCTATATAACTTAGAAAAATTATTTTAATAAAGGCGCGGCAATTGATCATTAAAAACCTATTAAAATGTCTGACATGATAAGTATATTAATATACTATAGCAATTACAAAATTTCATCAAAAAGTAAACATATATAATTATACCGTATGGGTAAAATATACGGACTATATAATTTTGATCAGCATTCAATAGTGCGTCATTTTGCAACAGTTCTTGGAGCGACACGCCGAAAAAGTTTTGCGGTAAAATAATTTTCCTGAAAATTAAATTTGGGCTACTAAATGAAGTATATATTTATCATGCAATGTTCTGTTTCTAAATATGAAAAATTCTCAAGATACAAGTAATAAGAATGGCAATATATTTGCAGATAAATATGACAAAAATATGAAACTGCAGTAAAAATATTTTTAAGGAATAATGCTGACAAACGATTTATTTTCCGATATGTATGCGCTGAATCGAGAACTGAAACATTGCCAACTAAGAGAACAGAAACTCTTTTTCGTCTTATAAATAGGGAAAAAGTTAAAGAGCGACAATATAAATGATGCAATTTCGTAGGTACAAATAAAAACATATCATTGATTGCACAGCTACACCCTTGAAGATAAATTAATTTCAACTTGACGTCTTCCTTATAATATGAAGATTCATTTTTACCTTAAACTTAAAAGGTTTTTAACCAATAGAATATCACATATGTAAATGACAGAAAAAGCTGATGAACCACTACCATGTTTTATTATACAATATTTCTAACATATTTGTTCAAGGGAAAATACATGCGAAATACTGTTTTTCGATTTCTTTTTCCATTCGTTGGCTTTTAAACAAGAATTTAAAAATTTATATATCGGTTAGCAATGAAAAAAAATTATGAATCAATCATATTTCGCAAATCTAGTCAGCGAAAATACAAGTATCTATTATTAGCATACGTCTAAGAATCGAATTTGAATTAAAATCACAAAAATAGTATCCCTTTGTTTATATTATATATTGTCAACATTAATTGTAATTTTGTACATTATACGATGAAAGAAAAAGAAGTACTCGTCAATAATATATTACTTTCATCAATAACATCGAAACTGCTTATTATTGTAATTACTTACTCAACGAAATACAAACATAAATATTAAAAACATCTACAAGGTTAGCAACTTGTGCCTCTTCTCACGTCTCAGATAATTAAATGGACAGAAAAAATAAAACAAAAATAGTCTTAACGTTTAACTTTCCCTCGAGAAAATCTGCGATAATTTATGTTCAGTCAAGAGCATACAATTCTCACGCGGGAACATTACCTGTAACTGCCTGAGGCATTAGCCAAAAATTAAAAGAAAAATCTCGTGGCTATCGTCCCGACGGGCACCTAACAGGTTTCAGGAAAGCCGGCCCAATGACACACTATGACTCTCACCGGAAATCACGTGGTGTAATGAACTTTAATCACACCTAAAAGATACTCAATGCAATTTTTGTTTTATTTATTTATGGTAAACGATTGCTACGAAACATGTAAAGGTTTGGAAAAGCAGGAAGTGTTCTTTCTTAGCAAATACCACTTGCAGATATCAGTAATAGCATTTAATCAGTTTGTTCTAACGTAGGTTGTGTTACAACGACTGGTAAAACAAGAGTTCAAACGTATTAATTTTCAGCAATTAATTAATTTTCAACAAACTTCTATTTCATATTTAAAAAATATTCAGACGGAATTATATTGAATCTTTTTTTATATATCTACCAATTCTTTGAAAATACATTTCCAAAATTGCAACAGATATTTAAAATCCAAAGATAATTTTGATTGGTTAACTAAAAACATCTTTTCCTCTAAAGCGAGCAAACGATTGTTCTAAAAATCTTTCATTTATTTTTTTTCCGTTTCAAGATTTATCATAAGGAATAAATACATGATTTTACAATTTAAAAACAAAATTTAAGATACAATGCATCATTAAAACAGGAGAATATTTTACGATAAAATAATTTTTTTTTCTCACAAACTACAAGAAAATCAAATTATACGATAATGCATTATATATTATTTGAACATGACAACGGTTACTAAGCAATGATTTGTTTATAAAGTTAAAATGAACTTTAGTTTATGAAACTAACAAGCCTTTTGATTTTAACAGAAGAGCATTTTTTTTTTTTTATCAGCAAGACTATATTTAAAACTTCCTACAATTTATTTTATTACAAAAATAGAATTCTATGGAAAATATTTTAAAAAGAAAGTAATTTTTTTTAATTATTAAGTTATTATAGTTTTAAAAATTGAAATATGTCTTGGCAATTAACTGTAAAATTATAGATATTTTCTACGAATTTGTTACTTTAACTGAAATGATTATTAAAACGTAGAATATTAAATGAAATAGAAATCAGTAAGCTTATATATTTGAGATAGGTAACAAATATATGGAGTAATATAAAAAAGTTTATAGACGAATTTTTAATAAATTCTGTTGAAATAATTTAATTTTGGACGAACTGTTGTTCTTAAGAGTAATTTTTGAAGATTTTTCGTATTTTCATAAAACGTGATTTCACAATTAAATATCCGAGTTTGATACATTTCAAATGTTCCAGCTGATAGTATTCAACATGACGATACGGAAACGAAACCAGTCTAAGCAGTAAGAACACCAATTTTCTTTTCAACGCAAACTCAATGAACCAAATTCCCATACCTAATACCTTAAAAGTTTACAATTATCAATTATTATTTTCACTTCATTATCAAATTCTTCAGAAAAATAATTCTTTTTAATTCTGATAACTAATGACATTAATACCAAAAAAGACTAAATGACTAATCTAATATTCTTACAATATAATATATCTGATAAAATAAATGACAAGCAATTGTTTGTAGACGAAATAAAAAGCAAAATTCGGGTTCGTATTGGACATGTGTATTCGATTACAGAGGTATCTGTCCTATTAAGTAATAAAGAACTTAATTGTCTTCGTTTTGCAAAATGATCCACTTAGATTATGAAACAATATGCTAGCAGCTTTTAACAACGAATTAA
Organism: Argiope aurantia; assembly: GCA_026543865.1. Taxonomy (NCBI): domain Eukaryota; kingdom Metazoa; phylum Arthropoda; class Arachnida; order Araneae; family Araneidae; genus Argiope; species Argiope aurantia. The sequence goes on from JAPMOR010057082.1 coordinate 31,660, forward strand.
GCAATAAAATAAGAATAGTTTTGTCGTTATAAATATAAAATAATGAGTTAGTAGGAAGGCAAGGACTTGGTCGCAATGAAAAAAGTTTATTTTTCTTTTCTTTTTTTCCAAAAGCAGATGTTCGAAGTTTACAACTTTCTTAGTCATCCTTTTGCAAGCACTGAACATTCGACAACTTATGGCGAAAAACATGATAAAAGGAAGAACTACAATGAAGTAACGGAATTTACAATGTATGTTTTATTTAAAAACTTCTCTTACCCAAGTCCATAAAGTTCAAGAATTAAACTCGTAAAAGGCACATTTTAAAAGGAAAGGAACTGAGTTAAGTTTAAGAGTTTTAAACTTTTCTTATGCGTCATACTCTTAACTGTGAAAATATTTGTATTTTTCAGGTACCATTTAAATAAGAATAATGAATAAACGAACTGATAAAAGAAAACCTTTACAATATTTTTAAAATATAATTTCGTTGACAAAAGAGATTATGTGCACAAGAGATTAAATTAAGATAAGAATTAAATTTTGCCATAAAATGAGCATTTACTTCAAAGCATACAACAACGTTATAGTGCAGTTATATATTAATTATGCACCGTTCGTTTATCATGTGATTTATGTCTTGCGAAATGCTTTCATTTTTATTATTATTAGCAAGAAATTAAAATTCTTTAGTTTATGACAAAAAAAATTAACAGAAGTCTAATAGTTCAATGCCATTGCAGCTGCTGTTAAAATTTTCTTTATTATGAAAAAAAGCTTTTTCTGCTTCAAAAACTCTAACAAGTAGCAAAATTTTAATGTTCTAATTTTATAGCAGTAAAACATTTAAAAATAATGTTAAAATTATGGTAGTAAAAAAATAAAGAAAAGGGTAAAGAAAAACAATACTAAAGTTTCTTTTTAAAAAATCTATTAAAGCCAAAACAGAATATTCAGAGGTGTATTCTCAATGTTTTGCAATCAAAATCCACCAATGCATAGCACCCAACCATACTTTTGAACAAAATTCAAGGTTTCCAGTTTAAAATACTCTATTCTTCAAATAAAAATAATAGTCATTAGCAAGAACACTAGATAGTCAATAGAAGAGAGTACAAATGCCCTGCTGGAAGAAAAATCAAAAACAAAACATGCGCATAAAAATCGTGGCTACTGATATGAAGAAAGGGTTATTCTTGAAAAACGGGATTGAGATCTGTATTAATGTCAAGGGTAGTTACGTAGGAGAAAGGAAGGACACAATGAACGGTCAGTATGTACGTCACAAAAAGGTGTAACACTTGCATTTTCATTCTGTAATACACGGAAATGAGGTTAGGATAATTAAAAGGTGAAGCTATATAAAGCAAAAATGTCGCTGAAATAATATGAAAATAACGGAATAAACTAATTTATTTAAAAAATATTATTTATTAAAATCTAATTCATATCTATTTTTATTACACATTTAAAAGCATATATAAATCTATCGTAATTAAAAAATTCAAATTTTATCACAATTCCATTAGTGCATAAATATTACTGTGAAAATGATATTTTTATTCCAAAGTTGTTGCCATTCTAGTGAGAATAACTGATTTAAGTACGAAAATATTTTTAAAAAGAAAAAGTAATAGCATTAAGGGCAATATTAAATAAAATTAGCATCTAATTATTCTATCAGTAAAATTAAATATGTTAAGTAATTTTCTTTTCTTGCCTTATATTTTGGTTTGAATTTCTATTTCTGTAAACAAATACTCGAAAATTTTCTGAATGACTGGCATGTAAATTAAAAACATTCTTTCATGGTTAATTGAAAAAAGTAAATCATTCAAACAAACAGCAGAAAGTTTAATCTCTCTAATATTGAAGATAAAAACAAAATATTTAAAAAACGAATTTGATCTAATGAATTAAATCGAATTCGATCTTTCAATAATCAATTTATGAAATTTAGCATTTAATGCAAAATAAAGACTTATTTATTTCATTTTTATTTCATTTATTTACTTTTACTCTTTAAATGCACGTAGTTTTCACGGAAAACGCAGAGAATTTCGAAAATTAATCATTATTCTCAAAAATTTATCTTTGTAAAAAAAAATATTCTACAATAAGAATTGAGTAACTGTTACATAAGAGGATTTGATACTAAAAACTGAAGCAAAACAAACAACGCATTAAAGAAGAGATAATCTGATAAAAAGGGTTTTAGAAATTCATCTAAAGCTTTTCACAAAAAGCGGAATTATGATAAAGAATCTTGTACGACGATAAAAAATACTAATTCATCGGATTCAGCATAGAAATTTTTTCAGTATAAACAATTACTAAATAGAAAAATAGTCTTGGAATAAACAGATCACAATAAAAATTTATGAAAAAAAAAATTAAAACCATGTTTGGTTTAGATCGTTATGCAAACTGCAACAAAGCCGGAAGGATTCGTGCAGCAACGATGTTTCGGAAATCCGGTAGCATGAAACAAAACACCAAAGTAAAACAAATACAATAAAATGAAACAAATACTCAATCCCTTTGTCTTCGAGTTCGCCCCCGTCTCCACACCGACCATATTTTAAAGAATGCTGTTTCGTTACGATATCAGCATTTCTTTATTGACATTTTATCAATACAACTCCTAAGTTTCTTTGAAAATAAGTAAATGCTATTTAAATTATACTTCTCTAATTGGTATTGAGATTCAATATTTTTAAGAAATCAAAATTACATTAACTATTTACAAATAATGCAAAGAAATTCCTAAATTCATGAACTGATTCCATTCAAATTATCGACGTTCGCATAATAAATTTCAAAACTGTCAAAAAAAATATTGGAATCCAATGACAACTTTAAAGAAAAAGGTACAATTAGATAATAGATGCATGAGCAGGTAGCCCGTCTTGCGACTTAACACAAATTAACACCTCTCGAATAATTCAGTCACTTATTTGTTACTTAAAATCCATAACTAATCCATTATTATTGCTTAACTATTTTGTTAGTATTGTATATTTATTGAACTTTCAGGTTCATCTCTTTATCCTATTAAAAATTACCTATTCTAGGACGCGTTGAGAACTTGCAGCAAGATTCATTTCCATTTTTGTCGTGTTTCAAGCAAATATATTTTTAAATTAAAGGTTTCAAAACCAATAAAGGTTAAATAACCACTAACCTAAACCAATAAAGGTTAAAAAATAACCTTTATTGGCATTGTGCAATTATTTTCGATTCCCCCCACCCCTTTCTTTCTCAATAACTAAAAACTGTACAAAATTATTCCAAGTTACTTCAAATTGATTATTCTTTAGTTGATTTTAGTCGATTTATAAGTTTTAATCTAGATTGTTAAATAAAATATTAATTACAAAGTTGTAAATTCAATTGAATAATAGTGGATGTTTAGTTTGCAATAATGAATTTTTCACGAGATAAAATAATTCAGAACTTTCAAATCTTTCTTTGTAAATAAGTCAACTACTCATATTTAGCTATCGTAATACGTATGGTATTTAAATATGCACATAAACCATTCTAATACGACATTTATTTATATTAAATTATGCAAATTAATTCTGATCAGGAAATAATTTTTTTTATACAGAGACAAATTTTTAGAACGAAACACGAATATCCTGCAGCAATCGTGTTATTGCATTTTCGCAATTTTGTATTTCAACTTTTCAACACAAAATTATAATGATGGTGAAAAATGACTTGCACTTCATATCGTGAAGTGAAAGTCATGTAACTTTACTATGACGGCAATTACTGAACAAGGAAACAATGAAGATTAAATTTTAAAATGAAAGTAAAACAGATATTAAATATGCATCATTAAAGAGGAACTATCACATTTCTCAAAAAGTAATATTAATGTTTTTCTATAATACTATCAGAACATACTACAAATGAATTAAATTTAGTATTGTATTTAACAAAATAAATAAATACTGGTAAATATTTGAGTTTATTTAATGGCCTATTAATATCTGAACTAACTCAAATAGAAATAATTGTCCCAAATATAAAATTAGTGAAATATGTCAACAGATTAATTTTCATTACAAAAGGTTTCAACAAAAAATGAATTATTATCGAACATAATACATGAAAGAGTGGAAATGTTACACAAAATCCCCATCTTTCTTCAGGTTCTTAAAATCAAGATTTTTGATGATACCAAACGCAAGAATTGTTCCTTTTTCATAATAATTTATTTGTCGTGAAAATTTTAAACTTCAAAAAAATATTCGATTTCTGTTCAGATTTTTCAGCGTCTAATAGGCTGCAACTATCTCTTAATTATGTAAAATTATTACATATTAAAAATAAACAAGGTTCTATATTTATTTGTTGAATTTGCCATTGGTGCAAAATTAGAAGCTGGCAATAGTGAACTGAATGTGAATGGGTATCTTTTCTGCATTATATTCTATTAAAAATTTTCTCATACGATTAAAATGAGACATGGAAACAAAGCAATATTTATAGTGTTAAATTTTAAATTACAGTATTGATGCGTTTAATTTAAAAGTTCGAATCGATCATACGCGGCACTGCAAATTTACAAATGTTATCGAAACTTAAGACACAGAACAAATACTATTAACAAAAGAAACAAAACGAATGTGAAAAACGGACATACCTGGAGAGCAAATAAATATTCATTGCTTTAATAATTTTATAAGATTTTCAAATCGAAAACTGAATTACTTCATAGATCTTTATACCATTCTTATAAGATTCAATTAGTTTACCTTCTGATATTCATTTATTTTTTGACACTCAACGTATTTTTAAAAAAAGCAAAATGAAATGAAAACTTATTCGAAAGTTGCAAACAATTCCAAGTCAAAATTAGCAATTAAAAAAAATATCCGAATAAAAGAATTATCAAAAACAAACAATTACGTTGTCTGTATATGTTTTAACATCCGTTTTCTTTTGGGTAAGCACAATATTTGTAACCATACAATATTAACAAATACTAAAATACAACTTGAAATGAGGGATTTTTTTTCCTTATAAAATTAAATGCCAATACAGAAGTTTTTAAAAAACACGTGCAATTGTAACTCGAGTAACATTATTCGATAAGATAAAAATTTGATTTATAAAACTTTGATAAGAAATTGTTATCAATCAGTTTTATTTCCAGTTCGTTCCGCATTAGGGTCTTAGATAAACAGTTCTAAAAGGCATTTTTTTTATGTGTGTATTTCACTGGAAATCTTAAATACAATTATTCGTTTCCTGTTTAATTTACGCCACGGTACAACGGCATTATGCGATAAAGTTTACATAGTAAAAATCTAATAGTTCGCAAATTTATTTTTACACGCAACTCTTCATTTACAAAGCTTTTTAAAAAATTCGATTTCTGTTTTTTGATTTTAATAAAGGCAAACAAAATAAAAAAAACTTTCTTTGAGGGATGAGCATTATCAAATCGGTTAATTTTGCCAACAGTAATAAATCTTTAAAAAAAAATGCATCTAAAAGTTTTTAAACGCAAAATAGTGTTTCAAATATTTATTTAATGTCAATATCTTGTACTTGTATAATTTGAATTCACACGAAATTTTCGAACAATTAATCTTGAATCATAAATCGATGGCGAAACGGTATACATTAAAAAAATATAAAAATAATAAATATCTTAATAAACTATTTGAACAGCATCAATAAGGTTACAATGCTATAAAAATCCATATAATAACAGCAACGAATACAACTTGGTCTCTAAAATTCTTCTTTATACTTAGAATAGCAGATAAAATAGTTATTATTTCATTGAAATTTAACTACATCCTGATCGTGAAGAATTATATCTAACTACACAAATTTTTATTTTTAAAAAAAGGAAGGAAAAAAAAATCTCGTTTGCCAGCCTCCCTACAAAACCACAATGAAACGTGCACGCAAAGAAACAATCTTTCGCTTGAATCACTTTTTGAAATTATGCCGTTGGCAAAAATTACTCCTTACCCACAGTTTCAAAAAATATAATTAATTTTACAATCACAATTTTATAATCTATATTTCGAAAATTAAGTAGCATAATTTCAGGACTAGTACTATTTCATTTCATAACAGAAAGTAATAGTTAGCATTCAGGATTACTTTCAACTTCTGAAAAAATTTTCATTATTTTTTTTTTCATTGAAACTTAACCACATCCCGATTTTATACATATATCCCTACGACACGATATTTTTTCAACATCTTTTCAAGAAATAGATTTAAAAAAAAAAAAAAAGGACCCATTATCAAACGTGGAGGCAGACCTAACCACCCGTTCGAATTTTCTTTTGTTTACAAAACTGAATCTGCAGAAGTTCTCGCATTAACTTACCCATTCAGATACTTTTGAATGAATGACTCTTTAGGTGTAGAACCGGCATGGGGTTGATGATTTTCAGGTTTGGAATTATCCGTGTGTGATGGTAACTGTCTAAGTAATCCAGCGATTTTCTCTCGTAGCGTAGGCATTCTGATCGTTGGGGGTGTAATGGAACAACCGACGCCACTTTGTTAGATGTTGCGTGTTGGATGGAACGTTTTCTCAGTGTCACTGCTATCCCAACCGACAACACACAATCTGAGCTGCTCCGTAGCAGCATCAGCGTCAAAACACGCTAGGGGAGGAGGATTTCAGCTGGGAAGGGTTGCCACAGCAACGGATGCTCCGCACGAGACTTGGCGTGCGGTTTGGCGAGAATGATGAATCAGGATCTCGAAATGAACAAAAGGAACAGATTCAGCAATTTTTATTTACTTTTGATCTTTTTGTTTCTTTCTCTCGCTTTGGTTTTTTAAAAACAAGTTATACAATAGACAATCAGTAATCTAACAGATATGAAACTAGAAAATTACCGGATTAATAGATACTCTTTAAAAAATGCACCTTAATGCCTATCTCTGTTTCACAAAATATACAAAACTGCACTAAAAATCATAATAGGAGAGAACTAAATCTACTTTTTTTTTTGCATCGGTGAACTATATCTTTTACGCTAACAAATGCTAAACTTCGGCAATGCATAGTAGAGATTATATATTTTTCCACCTCATCGTGTTTAAAATCAGAGCGAAAAGGTACAGACATAATATAATCCAAGGTACAAAGCCGTCTTGTACCTTTTACCCTGTATGCCACAGCAGGGCGGAGGTAGCTCACTTTTGTGGTTTCCCATAAATAGCCATAATTTTTTTATATCAAAACCAGATATATCCAAGATATTAAATAATCTGTATTTGATATAAATTCCTTTCAATTTTGTGAATCCAATTTCATATGAATGCTGAAAATTTTGATTGAGGAGATAAAGGTATTGTAACTTCCCTACACACACCTCTTCCACCTTCGCTCAACCAGCTCGATAACCCTCATGCGAAAACGAAAATCAAATAAAATGTGTAATAAATTATCTGTAATGTTTATGGTTTTTCTTATATGTAATACAGTATAATTGATTACTTCCGTAAAAATTTTTTTTCATTTGCATAACAATTTAGAAAACTACCCATTTGGCATTAACCTCTAACAAAAGAAAATGTTTATTTAATTAGCGAGATGTTGCTGAGTAAGAACAAAACCTCAAAAACAGAAATCGAAATAAGAACTCATAAACAATAAGAGTAGGAAAAAATGAGAAATCAATGGCACACTTAAGAGTGAAAAAAGAGAAAAAAGGCCACATTCCAAGTGGGGCGTAGCCTTTCTGAAGTAGTGCCTCTAAATTCAAATGGAAAAAAGATTGTTTTTTGGTCTTCAAATTAAAATCCATTAGCTCTGGGCAATTTGAGTTGTTTTTTTGGTTACCCGAGCCGCGTTTCATTTGCTTGTTGATCTATTTGCTGTTTGTTCTTACATTTTCACCGTTTTTATCATGTGAGAATGTGATGTTGTTTTGTTAGGGTGTTTTGAAGCTCGAAATCGCGTAGGCAATGAATATAAATGGCAATTTTCATCATTTTTAACAGCAAATATTTTTTTACCTGCTTTTACCAGTATTGCATTATTATCATGTATGGTTCTTTGAAAGCAGATGCGTTTTTAAAAGGTTGACAGCTATGATATCATAGCTGTTATTTCATCTCAAAATCGATCGAGCTCCAAAACTTTGTTTGCCAGCTAATAAAAGTAAATATAAGTTTTTATATATTCAAAAACATAATGTTGCTAATTTTGTTCATATACTAGAAAAAGTAATACCAATACAATAATTTTTTTAAATATTACTATATATATATATATATATATATATATATATATATATATATATATATATATGTATGTATGTAATGATATTTTAACTCTAATTTCAATTTAATTAATTTTCAAGATTTTATCTTAATTTAGCCCATAGTAACTTTATTCTAAAATATTCTCTTATTTCCTGATCCAGTTCCACTGTCTCTACTTAATTAATTCCAGAGAAGCTTTGTTAAATTGCAGAATCAGCTAAAAGTCTAACTTTCCCACACTCCGCGTGAAGAGGCAAAAATACCACTGATGAAGAAAATTCTTTTTTAAAATCTCCCTGTGTTTCCCCTGCCTTCTCCGCGCGTGTAACGAAAATCCCTATCGAAATCTCGTAATATATTAGCACTATGAAGAAACGTTTTCCCTATCAAAATCATAGGTTATATAATATCAGGGATAAAATGTCCAAGAGCTTTTTCCTCATTCCTTTTCTGTGTCGTTCTGTGTGCTCATCGCTTGTACATATGCTTGCTTCTTAAAAATGAAATAAAACGGCTTCACGAAATAGAAAGTGTCTTCACTGTTTCACAGTCTTCAAACTGCAATCTGCTTCACATAAAATAATGCTTACATATAT
>JAPMOR010057082.1:40599-78724 GCA_026543865.1 Argiope aurantia
TGTGTGTGTGTGTGTGTGTGTGTGTGTGTGTGTATGCAAGAAATGTGACCTTGTCCTCCAAAAAAAAATTTCCAATTTTCTCATAAAAAATGTCTCTGTATGATCTTAAAAAAATTATATGAAATGAATTAATGATATAAATTTCATTTCTGTTTAATTTTTCTTTATTTTTAATAACATTTTAAAATTTGATTCAATATATAGATTGTAATATTATGTTGAAATTCAAACTTTTCCTTTAATATATTCAATCGCGTGCTTTTGCTAATGTTAAAATTAAGATAAAATGACTGTTTTCTATGGATTTTAACTCTGGAATTAGATTTTAATTTCCACTTTATTTCGTAGAATATACCCTTTTTAATTTACACAAGAAATAGTTTTTTTTTATTGATTCAATTCGATTCATATTTTGCAATCCTATCAGATAACAAAGTGAAATTTTAAAATTTCAATGCGTATTAGTAATTTAACAGGCTTAAAAAGTCTGTCTCGGCGAATTAGCTGGTCGCTAAAGACGGCTGGTTTTTCTCTTTTTGTTTTTCTACTCATGTGGAGGATTTTTTTTTCGCCATTTGAAGTAATTTAAAATTAAAAGGCTACCGTAAAATTTTTGTTGTCATTATTATATTAGTTACGAAACAATTAAGTCCATTTTTAATTTTTTAATAAATTTTAATGGAATTAATAATAATCTTTTTAAAAGGTTTTACTCATTACCTCGTTGTTTCTTGGTTGATATGTATCAGCAACCATAACTATGTATTAATCAATTGTTATCAATGCATTAAAAAATTTTTATTTTCTTAATTTTTTCTTTTTTTGTAGTCAATCGCATTGACTTCCGAGTAACTCAATACATTTACATTTCATTGGTTCCCAAAATTGACTTTTGAAATTTATAAACACCGGCTGATTCCTTATTGCTCAACAGCGCACTGCTTAGCCTCACAATTATTTCAAAATACATCCCCTATCGATCACTTAGTAATATTATGGATTTATTTCAATGCGTACTTCACATCTCATTACACTATGTAGGATAAAACATTAGAATCCATGTAATTTGCAATGTTCTTTCAGGAATGAGTAGTGATGGTTCGTAGTGTACGATTCGAAGGATTTTTGACAGAACATTCGTTTCATGGAACTCCCAACAGGCTCGTTTCCATGTTTCTGCGCAGACCTAATGGAAATAGAACATTACCTCCATTAGCTTTAACTCAATTATTAATCGTGCTTTGAATGGAGGAAAATATAATGTGTGTTTTCAATACATCATCTCTTAGATGTCTGGGCACAAAAATAAATTTCGGATTTCAAAATGAAACGCAATTTTAAATTGTATTTTTATTTGCATAATATGTAGTATAATATTATTTTTATATTATCTCTATCTCTACTAATAATGAAGATGAATGTGTGAGTATGTCTGCATGTTGGCGCTCTTCTGGCGCACTACTTGGCACAAAAGTACATTGTAGAGAAGAATATGCGCCTTGGAATGATTTTTTTTTCTGTATTTTAATTAATTTTAAAAAGTGGAATTTTGATATTTTTGTCGTAACTTTCGAAAACATTACTGCATGGAAATGAATTTGACAGTATCTTAAAATAAAAGAAATAAAAAAATCTGCGCATATTTTTTTTAATTTTAGGAATTTTTCAGAATTTTTTTCTTTTTAATTTCTAAAAATAGGAAACTGAAATCGTTTTCATTGTTTCATAAAATATTTAATCAGGGAATTTGCTTCTGGTGTTGAAAGCTACGGAAGAAAGTTTCTGTTTAATATCTATATCTGTGTAGTTTACAAAACATATAAAAAAAGGCGAATTTACAAAATCGCGAAATTTATCAAGATAAATGAGCGAGACATTTATATTTTTAATAGCGTTTTGTTGTCTTGGGACTGATCTCCATTTGCAAAATTCACGTACACTATAAACAGGACATATGCAAGACAATTAAAATTGCAATGACCTTAATGTCTGACAGTTTTTCGGAAAAAAAAATGTTATTTTCCTAATTGCCAAATGACTAAATCAGTAAAAGATACAAATTTTATTATTAATATAATATTAGGATCCCTGTCTCTTTCATTCACTGAGTTATTACAGTATTTAATTACCAAATAAATGTTTGAATATGATCACACTTTTTGAATGCATTACAAATCTTCATAAAATTACTAAAATAAAATAAAATTAACGATGTAGCGGTTACATAACTCTTGTACCTTCTCTTTTGATACAACAGATGGCGTTACCTTATTAACATCAAGGTATATTTCCCATAATCCTTCTTGGGGGTGATAATTAAATTATATTCGGTGTGGGTGTCGTGTATTTTCGTGCTCGTGTTTGTTTTGTCTTGTAAAATGTGGAACTTAGAAAATAATTAAACAACTGTTCCTGAATCTCGACTGTTATTTTTCTCTACCTCATAATGAAGTTATAGAGTCTTGTCCTTCTGCAACTTAAATTATTTGATATACTTTTATTTATATAAACAGCATCCAAACAACTTTTTTTTTAATAAGTAAACTAAAATATTTTATTACTTTAACACTAAACCTACCGGCATTTCACCGATACATTGGAATTGCCATTGGAAGCGGTCATTTGACCGGCTCGTGGTAGCTTTAGTGTTAATAAATTAAATAGCTTATTAAATTAAAAATTATTAAGTTGAGAAATTATATTGATCAATTTATTAAAAAAAAGGGCCTTAAAATGCATAACTCCTCTATTGGTTTTGTATGCAATTTTTATTATTTGTTTGAATGAAAATATTACTGAAATTCATGCATTTAATTTCCTCTCATTTCAACGTAAGAGTTAGATGGAACGCAATTCGTTCAAAAGTCGGAAACAACTGTCCGACTTTTGAACTGTAATCTTTATGCAGTAGAATATCTATTAACAGTCAGCAACGGAACCTCATCAATGGTAGAATAAACGTGTTCCCCTCGCCCCCCAAATAATTGAATACTGTAGTATCTCTATAATCCAGAACTTTATTGACTTCAGAACTTTATAGACATGATTAGTGCATTAATATTTTAAATTGATTATGAAATATTTTCAAAGCAGCTCTGTGCAATTATATCTTACTACTAAAGAAAATAAATTATGACATACTGAACAAAGATTCTTTAATACATTGGTTTTGAAAAAAAAACTTTCCCTGCAAACTTCACATCCCTATCAACAGCAACTTTTGTTTGGCCTGGAATTTTAGCCCTTAGACGTAGTATTAAAATAATCCTTCGGTCCAACCATTCGAACCTCTCCGAATGAAAAATAGTGGTCGACCGTTCAATTCTAAAGAAATCTGATCTTTTCGCTTCTCTAGCCTTGGGACTTTTATTAAGCAAAAGGGAATAAAAGAAAGATAAGGGACAGTATACACGCACAAACATGAAAAAATCCGGATATTATGTCAAAATGAATCGCTCTTGACTTAAGTTGGAGAGAAAAGTCAGCCAATTACAAGAAAATAAATTGAAGCCACCATGATTTCTCAATGTAGATTAAGATGGCACTTTCGCCACAAACACAAATTTCTGAACGTTGTCCAAACATGTTTTTCTGAATCTGAACAAAGTTAAAAAAAGTTATATTAATATGATATATTGGCAGAAAAAGGTAAATAGAATTTTTAAATTTTGGATAAAAGAATAAATAAAATCAGTAACTGTTGACAAATAATAAAAAAACATTACTCATTTGCACAAACGATTTTGAAGAAAAAATAATAATAATATTGTTCATTCTTGTTAAACTATCAATGAATCGATTTACAATTTGTTTTCTGTTTTGAAAAAACAAAATGAAAAAAAAAACTTTTTGAAGAATTAAAAGTTCCAAGTAATTGCGAAATGTATTTTTTTTTGTTTGATTTGGAAATTTTCAATTAAAGTACTTTCTTCTTTTTACTACCAGACATTTTTTTTTTCCCTCCAACTAACTTCTGGAGATAAGTTTTTATTCTTGGCATTTCTTCTTCTTTTTTTCAATCAACTCTTAATGAATTTTTATAAATTTTTAGTTGTGACTAAAATGTAATTCAAAAAAATATTTTCACATGAATTAAATAAATTAGATGTTTTAATTATTACTGTTAATATATGGGTGAAAAAGTTTTTGTAAAAGGTATGTCAAATATGCTTATTTGAGATAAGTATTAGGAATAAAACTAAAATTGTCATTAATAATACATAGATATTAAACGTTTAACTTTTGTTTTTCGAAAGCATTTTTATCATTAAAAATTTACTCAAAATTTCATTCTCCCCATTTTACATCAAAATTGCACTAGCCCTTTGAAAAAAGTAAAAAGCTGAGCTATATTACATTATTATTTTCTCGTATACGAAGTACAAAGCAATTATTGTAATCGTCAAATAATTCAAATTCTCGAAATTTTGACTTATCTCCACGTTTTAAACCCCCTTCAGTTCGAAAAACAATATTTGGAAAATGTCTGTCTGTGACGAAGATTGCTTTTGTAAAGATGCTTGACTTTATTAATTTTATGTTGTGAATAAATTTGTTCCTGTTACCGCAATTTTAAATTCGTCTGAGTAGTGACCAATTCTCATGTAAGACCCGTCAAACCGCTTGTCAAATTCACACAGGTCGGAGCCTTGAAGTCATGTTTTTTCAACACGGAATTAATAGGCGGAAAACTTATTTGAATTCACATCACTAAGTGAGAGCTGTGCAACTCTTCAATCGCAATGCTTAACGAGGAGAAACATGCTGGCAAGGAACAAGTTTAAAAGTGAAAGCACAGAGCAATGACAATTCTCTTTGGGTATTCACCGATACAAAGCACATCGTTAAAAAATAATTTTTAAAAAAACCTAACAGTTATGCAATGTAATTAAATTGTCAGTTTTCTCCCAGGGAATTTCACTTGTACTACAACAAGCAACGTCTCCTCAGTTTAATAATTAAATACCAAGTGAAAAGTATTTGCAAAGAGGATATTATATTATTTTATTTAGAAATGAGTGTTTAATTTTTTGAAACATTTTTTTTTTTATAAAATCATTTGAGTTTTGTTTCCAAGCTCATTCTTTGAGAAATTATACTCATTTTCGCATTTGCATAATATGCGTTTTAATGTTATTTTACAATTTAATGCTACTTTCTCAAATTTGAAATTGTGTAAAATATTTTGTGGAAAACCTCATAAATTAAAATCTAATGCCTATTTTTTTGGTCAAATTTTGTGTAATAATTTATTAATATATCCATCGGTTCCTAAATTAAAATATTAACAATCTGTTCATTTATAGAGAATTTGCAGTTGTTTTCATGGTTGGTAATATGAAAAAGTTTGAAAATTTCAAAGTATTTATCAGGTGAATTCAATCATAGAAAGCTTATACTTTTATTCAAAAGCTAGGTAATGTGTTTCTTATATCTGGAATAGCTCATTTGATACACTTCTAAATTAGAATTTTTTTGTTTTATTACATTTCTTAGCCAAAAACGAATATTATTTTCCAATTTTTAATTATAACTGTAGCAGTTGCATTACACTTTTTTTCTCTTTTGGATACTAGATGGCGATACCTGATTAAGCCATCCCATATGTAATCCCATAATGCATTGCGGTTGTAATAAGAGGGAGATGGGATGCTGAACTGTGAAGAGCTCGCACGAATGTCTTGTCTTTGTGTTTGTTTTAAGTGTGTGAATGTGATTATTAAAGAAATGTTTCTCACAACATTCGTCCTGTTGCTTCCTGCACAGATCATAATAATCTACATACCACCACATAACTAATATAGTTTGATTTCACAGATGCTTTTTTTTTCTTTTTAAGTACAAAAATATATTCTATAAAATTTTTCAAAACAATTTTCTTGAACGTATTCGTATACTTTATGGTGTACAACTAGGTTCGAAGGGGACCTTTCAAAAAAATTCAATGTTTATCTGATGTTTTTTTATTAATATATGGATAAAATGGTGAATAAAATTGTAATTATTTAAATATAAATATGTTGCTTTTGAAGAAAAAACATATTTTGATGTAAATTTTAGCATTTATTTACAAAAAAAAAAAAAAAAAAAAAAAAAAAAAACGGATTGTTCTAGAAGAAAAAAATTGTTACAGATTTTGATTTTTTATTTGTAACATTACATGTGTAACATATCTTAGAGTGGAACTAACTATTATATAAACATTATATTAAAAATAAAAATTTTGTGTGTAATATATGAAATTATATCTATGAAATTTTGGAATTTTTCCAACAATATTTGCATTAAACAATCATAAATACACTTCTAGAGCACTCAACATCAAATCCGTAGTTTATTACATTCTACATAACATAACGAGCAGTTCATTATGATATCTTGATTATCTTTTGACGATACTCGTACAGTAGAATTATGAAAAAACACATTCTTCAGAAAAGGCATTTAAAGTTTTTAAATGTTTATAAATAAGCACCACTGAACATGTCAAAAGTTTTCTATAAACTTAGTTTCTAATTCACATACAGACCAAATATAGATATCACTGGGAATAGAAACATACCTATTTTTTGAAACTGCAAAATAAAAATAATAATAAACAAACAAATAAATAAATAAATGAATAAAAATGAGAATTTACATCTAAATCAGTGTTTTTAATATAGGCGGATACCTTAAGCAATACACTCAGATTTGTCTTCTTAAATTTTATGTGGTCACGTTTTAAGTCTATTGCCTTTTTTTGCCAATTGATACATACAGAACAAGTTAGTAAACATTTTACATCATGTACATTACAGCACGAGTGCGAATGATTTTTTTTTATTTTTTTGAGACTGATCGTTTGTTTTTTTGGGGGGGGGGGGCGGTACTACGATTGAGAATAGCATATTTTATTCTGCAGTGTTGAATTCAAATTTCCCGTTTGAAAATTAAGACGTTTAAATCTATATTTGTCATTGTTCACAATTTTTTTAATTCAATCCAGTGTTTCCAAATGGCAATGTTTTTGTTCTTAACGAAACCATATTAAAAAATAAAATATGTGTAAATTTTAAAGCACTTTTCTAGAAATGGAAGTCAAAAAATAATTTTAGATCAATTTTTAAAAATCCAAGCATTTAAGAGTTGCATTTATTTTATTTGGAAGTATATGAAGTTTATTAAGAAATTCTGAGATGTTCATTTAAGACTTGCATAATATTTCCAAAGAATGATGAAATAAACATGAAAAAATCTCGTATTCTTTTTATTATCAAAAAAGAATACGAGATTTAATTTCAATTCCTTCTGTTAAATTTTCCTCATTTTAGCCACGTTAAATGAGTAGAATTTGAATTTTTATCTTCCTTTAAATCTTCTGAAAGAACGTTTACTTAGGGGAGAAAATAGCGAAAAGTTAGATAAAAGAGTTTTATTTATCGACACTTTTTCTGAATAATAACCTTATAGAAATACAATAATCTGAAAAACGAACATTTGAAATTGTTGCAGAACAATTTTAAAAACAACCTGTAGTAATAAAAATGCAATTATTTTTTCCCAATTTAAATATATTTCGATCGGAATAATAAGGAATGTAGTTAAAAAAAATTGGATTGTTTTTGAAATTAACCAAATGTAACTTGATAGAGAAAAACAATTTTTTTTTTCGTCGTCTTAAATGTTTATAATTTATCTGTAAGAGAATTTGATTCAGTTGATAGTTACTCTACTTTTTCTTTAATTTCCACAATTTTTCAGATATTTGATTTGAATTATAATTATAATAACGCTCATACAACTGCAAGTAATATTTTTATTGGACGTGAGTAAATTAATGCAAGAATTGAAACTTTTCATTCAATATGAATACTGTTTGCGTTTTAAAAATGTTGAAAGTATGTCACTGTCGTTGTTCTGCTTCATGGCGTAGTGACAAAAATTGAACATGTATTTAGAGATTAATACATTTCCCTCTGACATATTTGGTTCGTATCAACAATTTTACTACAGAAACAACATTCCAAATTCCATATATCTAATTGGATGTGTTTTTAGCCTGTTGCCTTTGCATACACACAAATGGACAAACAATCAAATTTAGATGTTTTAAGTAGAATGATTCATAAAATAAGGATTTATCAAAATCTCGAGGTCAATTTTTTTTTCAATATTTAAAATATTTTCTCTATGTATAAATTTTTTTCTGCATTTTCCACGTGAATAATTCTTATACTAGAAGTCACGAAGAAACCATGTTCATTTACTTGATCATGCAAACTCTTTAAAACACTTTCTCAATAGATAATTCATATGCGTCAAACTATAATTTCAATACTTTTTCTATGAGTAAATTATTACGTATTATATTTTTGATTAATTATTCGGTGAATAATTAGAATACTAATAAAGTATGCGTGATTACAATACTTCCCATTAGAATAATTCATATATCAGAAAGTAAGCTATGCTTTCAATACGTAATGCATTTTCTCAATAGTAACTCAAAGTAAACTATCCTTTCAATGCTTCTTCTATTAATAACTTGGAAACGGCAAAGAAATACACTTTATAAATATTTCTCTAGAAATAATTCTCACTCCAGAAAGTAAATTATGCTTTCAGATTAAATAATTCGTATTCTAGAAAATAAACCATGCTTTCAAAGCTGACATTACTTTTTGTTTCGCTAATTAGAAGGTAAAATGTTGGTAAATATTAAAAAAAAAATGATAAAATCTAAAATATCTAAGAAGGATGCGACAAATTTGTAGCAGTAACAGACAAACTGCCCCTTCATGGAAAAATAGCATCACTAATATGAATGAAGTTTATATTTTGACAAAGAGATAATATTTAAGTCAAGGGAATGATAATTTTAGATGTAGTGCAGGGGTGGGCATTAAGTCGATCGCGATCTACAGGCAGACCATCAAGATATTTTATGGTGACCGTCTTTACTACATTAAAGATACTCATAAAAAAAGAAACATATTTATGGAATATTGTATTTTCCTTATCTCTTGAGAGAAAACGAAGTTTTTCTCCGTGAAAATGATGGAATTTTAACAGTACATAGTTCAGAACTTAAGAATAACCTATAGAATCTAATGGACATATCCTAATTTAAAAAAAAGTTGCATATCATTTATCATCGTCTTTTGGTTCTACCTACCTGTATGAATCTTCATTTTCAGCAATTAATATAATTAAGATAACATATCGTTACCGTCTCACAGGCGACCACTTAGAATCCAGTGCAAGATCAGAAGTTAGTAATTATATACCGAGATATTGGCGGACAGTATGTGACAGAAGTCTTCTACTAACTACGAGAACTAACATTGGATGAAAATGATTTATTTTTTAATGTAATTTGAATTTTTTCATATTAAATGCATCATTTGATAGTGTAATAATTGTGGCAATTATTAATATATTTGTAGTAATGTAGGTAAGTATATATTCCGTGTTTATTATTTAGTTATAATAAATATTGCAGACCTACGCCACTGGATGGACCACAATACCTTGAAAAAATGAAAAGCAGCCATTACCCTGAAAAAGTCTGCCCACCCTTGCTGTAGTGCATCCAAAAGGAAAAAACTTACTTTCAAAGTCAAGACAAAAAAATTACAGATTCCACCACGAAACATGGCTCCTCGCATTACTTCAAAAAAATCTATATGTCAGTTCTCCCAATGGCTCGCCATTTGAATAAAGTTCGCCACTAACTTTCTCCTTCAGAATCAGAGAAAGTGCAGATTGATTTTCGATAAAAGTACCAAAAGTTGTCCCACAAGCGGAAAAGTACCATTTCAGCCCGATAACCGAAGAGCGGTAGCAGTAGTTGCCACTGTGTAGAAAAGTCCCAAGCACCCTATAAGTTCATAAAAGATTCTGTCGTAACAAAAGAAAGACCGTGATTGCAGAGCTCAGTCGGAAAACCGATATTCATGGGGGTGAGAGAAAGGGGGGAGATGGCATCCCATTGCCCTAGATTCTTCACAGACATTTTCTAATAAGGATATATTACACGGCGCAGACTAGACTGTCTGTCCCGCTAGATACCGTCTTTTATCATTATTATTTTTTAAGATTTATATATCATTCATTTATTTTTTTAAGAATTTGTTCTTTTAGTGTGGATATTGTGAATAAACTTTTCAGACTCTCTGACTTGGTATTGTACTTTTTTGGATGCAATTCAAAATTTGGTTTTGGCATTTTTCTTTCTTTTTTAAAAGATATGTGATTACGTTTGAGATGAATTTTTGATAAATGCTATAAAATACTTACACTTTTGAATTTTTACATGAAATAGATTTAAAAAAGCAACTATAAAGTAAAAAATAATCGGTTAAAAGCCAAAAAGTGTTTTGAAAATTTTTAAGAAATATGTTTTTTTTAAGCTATAGAAGTTATGAAGGTTTGGTTATATTAACGTCCCAATTTAAAGCAACATTAGGGCTGTTTTAGGACGCACCTCGTCATTTTAAACAACGGTCAGATGACGAGGACGCCACCTAATCTGGCACCCCTTCCCCGAACTCCCACACCACACTAGCGGGAGGACGTTTGACCCCGACGGATTTAACGTGCACAAGACCCTCTTACACGGCCGTTCTTTGGTGGAATCGGTTCTCGAGCCTGAAACCCTCTAGTTCCGAAGCCAAGACCTTAAAATAAGAAATTACGAAGAGAAATCTTGTTTTGAAATATTTGTTAAATAATCAATTCAAAATCTTGAAGAAATTTTAAGAAATATTAACCGTTCTTAGACTAAGAAATAAGCTGTATTTTTATCCAGTCTTTGGGTACTATTGATAAAGTACATGAAATTTTTAATTTTTTCACGTAATAAAGCATTAAAACAATTGTAAACTCTTTCCAAGTGAACAGATTACTCTATAGCTATTTTTTTCTTTTTTGTTAACTTTCAAACTACCAAGCGTTTTTCTTTAAAATTTCTCTTTTTAAATATAAAATTTACAAATAAATTCTAATTGCTTTTAAAGCGAAACGAAATATGATTTATATGCTGCCTCATAAACTCTACATCTACTCATAATAACGATGAATGTGTGTGTGCGCATGCGTGTACTGGCGTTGAACAGGTCGAACCATTTGATCTTTAGCTGCCAAATTTGGCATATACAGTGGTGGCCAAAAGTGTGAACATTTTTTGAAAGTTTCATGTTTTTCAACTTTGCGTGCTTGTAGAATATATTAATTTTCACTTAAATACAAATGTTTAGATAACAAATTGAAGGTAATTCAATGTAAAATTTATACAATATCTGTATTACAAAAAAAGTTACGCTCATTTTAGTAGAACAAAAAACATGAATCAAAACACAAATCGTTTTGAATAATGACGTGTTTTGTAACAAAAGCGTACTAGTCAATCATAAACACTGTTCTGAAGACCCATCAAATGTGTGTAACTATAATTTAGGTTATTTGGATGGTAAAAGAGTTATTGTTGTGGAAATATTTTGCGGAATGATGCATACTAGTACAATTAAATTGAGTATTGCTGTTTTTGAATATTTTAAGTCCTTTTTTTCAATTAAACTAATTTTAAACAAAGAACACCAACAAGAAGAACTGATTGGACATCTACAAAAAGAAGTCGAATTGTCATATTGAGAGAAAATGGCCTCTCTTATGCTGAAATTGCAAGACAAGTTGGTGGTTCAGTGACTTGTTCTGGTGTACGAAAGTTCTGTTTACGTTATGAAAAAACGAAGTCAGTGGAAAATAAGGCCAAATCAGGCAGAAACAAAATGCACAACTGCTACTGCCGATAGAGAAATTAAACGGTTATGCCTTCAAGATAGAAAAATTTCATCAGATGCCATTAGATGTGAAATGAATGCAGCGGGTATTGCAGTAACTTCAAGAACAAAAAGAAGAAAGTTATCAGGATTTGGACTACAAGCTAGAATTCCAAGAAAAAAAATCAAAAGCAACTCGAAAAACGAGTTAAGTGGGCAAAAGAATACATTAAATAGTCAGAAAATCAATGGAAGCAAGTAATCTGGAGCGATGAGACTAAAATATCGCTCTTTGGCAGTGATGGTAGAAAATACGTGTGACGTAGAGTAGGTGAAGCGCTTTATCCCGATTGCATTGAAGCAACTATAAAAACAACAACAAATGCCATGATTTGGGCATGTATGTCTGCAGATGGTGCGGGCCGAATTCAAGTGATTGATTGCATCCTGAATAGCAAAAATTATATCGAAATTGTCCTGGAACCAAAATTGATACCTTCCATCAGGGATTTCTTCCCCAACAAAGCACCATTTATTTTTCAGCAGGATTCAGCTCCATGCCAGACAGCAAAAGTATGCAAAGCATGGTTTCGAAATAAAGGCATAGATGTATACCATGACCAGGAAACAGCCTTGATCTCAATCCAATTGAAAATTTGTGGCGACGTTTGAAAATTCTTGTACGAAAAAAAAAAAAACGTCCATCCAATAAAAGACAACTTATTGAATCTATAATTGATTCTTGGCATCATGTGATTACGAAAGATGAACTCCAAACACTCGTTCACTCGATGAAAAGACGCTGTGAAGCTGTCTTAAAAAATAAGGGTTATCCATCCTACTAAGTATTGATTGTGTAAGTATCACTTTAAAAAAAATGCAAATCTAAGATAGATCTTACTAAAATGAGCGTAACTTTTTTTTGTAATACAGATATTGTAATACTGTTTTTGTTATTAAATTCTACATTAAATTACCTTCAATTTGATATATAAACATTTGTATTTAAGTGAAAATTAATATATTCTACAAGCACACAAAGTTGAAAAACATGAAACTTTCAAAAAATATCCACACTTTTGGCCACCACTGTATATATGTACTTTAGAGGTTAGAAATGTGCACAGAAAGAGCCTTGGAGCGAATGTTTTGAAATTTTAGCTAGAATTTTTACTATTTAAAAGTTATGCTGAATTTTGATGTTTTTCCCTCTGTAATTTTCGAAAATATTATTATAATATTTTCAAAAATAAAAGAAATTAATAAATAAAATAAATTTTATACCACTTCAAAATTTGTAAAATTTACTTTTTAATGATACAAATTTAATGATCTTGCAAAGTTTTCCTGGATTTCCAAAATTTAAAAAAAAAAAATTAATCAGATTTTAAACATTATGTTGCATTGTTGTTCTGAAATTCGAATTATTTTCATTGTTTCGTCAATTATTTAATCTCGTGATTTTCTTCTATTGTTAAGAGTTAAGCATGGATTTTGTTTAAAATCTCTGTAGTTTACGAGGTAAGTTAAAAAGTGAAACATTGTGAAATAGAACATATAGAATTAGAAGATAGATGAACCGTCCATTTACATTTTAATAGCGTTATAATGTCATGGTCTCTATTATAAAGGTTCATATACTCAATATATAACAACTTAAGTAAGAAAATTAAAATAGCATTGCAATATTAGACAATTTAGCAGAATCATGAATATATAAAAGTTGTATCTAAACGATTTAATCTGAAATTAAATGTAACCAATATGCCCAGCGAACTAGCTGGTCGCCAGAGGCGACTAGCAATATACTATAATTCAGTGCTGCATTAATAAAAAATGAACACATTTGCCCGGAAATTAAAGAATTGCTGCAGAAAATGCACAGGCTTCCAACACATGGAAATCATAGGATAAATGTCTGAAGGATTAATTTCTAAAATATAATTGTCAAAAAAACCCCAATTATTTAGATTAGTACAAATCAAAAGTTAGAAAAAAAATCAGCTTCCCAAGCTTGATTTGCTTTTGCTGTTTTTCTTAGAATTCTTAGAATTCTACAATATCACTGGACCCTCTATATTTCAAAACTTTCTATAATTAACTTTTGTAAACTAATTAATTTTAAATTTTCCATTGAAAGACTACTTAAAAGAAAATAATTATAAATCGACATCTGAAGATTTATTGATCGACATCGCTATTGTAAACGAATTAACATCTTTAATTAGAAGAAATACAAAACGAAAAAAAAATCAAGTAAAGTGATAAATAGACCATGTCTAATAGCCAAGTAAACCAAGTTTTTTTCAGGATCAAAAGTTCAAATCCAAGAGTCGGAACAAACTTCTTGACCCTTCCTCGAAATGGTTGGAAACTGTCACAGAATAGAATTTGTTCACCTCAATGTTTTTAATTACGATTAATACCGATGGAGCCCAATTGGCTCTCCAGGTCCAATTTTATGATAAATCATGACGAAAAAGTCTTTCTAGTAAGTGAAAATGAAGAATTTTACTTTGGAGTTGAAAATAAAATAAACAGTTTGAAAAGAATAAATATATTAAAATAAAGAGTTTGTGAAAATATAAGATCTTGTAATAAAGTTCATGTGAAAGAACACAAGAAGTTTGGCTGCCTGACAAATGAACACAATAACTACAAAACGTAAAGAGCTGGATAAATAAAATTTAAACATATATATAACATCTGAAGTCTAGGTCTGTATCAAATGTTGAACTCAATCCGTCAAGGTTAGCTGTCTGTCGGTCTGTATTTTGTAATCGGTCGTAAGTATAATTTAGTATGTAATTTTGTTACTAAAATTGTACTCGTATGCGAAATTTTAGTATCAGTAAGCAGAAAAGAAAGTTCCTAAAATGCATATTCGGTTTTGTTCTCTGTACTACGAAGCACAAAGCTCTCAAGTGCTGGAAACTGAAAATAAAAACCTGAGTTGTCGTAGCGTACACTATATTGGCCAAGTTCCACGATTTTATGTGGGGGAGGAAGATAGTACCTTTATTTGATAGTATGCGAGAAAGTTTCGGGAGACCACTCCAGCTGGTTGACTTTTAACATGTTGACAAATAGACATGTAGATGTATTTTTAAAAATATTTTATTCGGGATCAGAGAGATTCAAAATGTGGGAACTTATTTAAAATTGTGTTTGGAACACATTCTAATAAAGGAGCTATACCTCTTCTAGAAAATATACATCTCAAAGTGTATACAGTAACTGTTGTGTTTTACATAAAAGAAAGTGAAATAAGCATTTTCGATTGAGGAAATTAGCACAGCAATATCAAACTCTCATCTGACAATATTGACTAAAAATATTCTGTTCAACGATGCCAAAAATTCACAATCACAAATTTTCAGAACAATCCATATAGAATTAGGAATCTGTATGGTGTTGGAAAAATTATTAAAGTCAATTTTAGAAGCATGGTATTTTAATTCTTTTTAGTTAAAAAAAATCACTTTTTGCTTTTTTAGACGTGTGTGTGTGTGTGAAACTTTGCAATCGATTGTAAACTATCTTCTAGATGAGCTAAAGATATAACATGGCGCCATCTGCCGATAATGGAAATTTTTAATCGATTGCAAAATTTCAAGACAACAAAAAAGACAAGAAAAGACGAACAAGAAAGCTAATTAATATTGCATGGTCATCATCTATGAGGTATGTCTAAAGACAAGTTAGTTTAAAAGAGATTGCAAAGTTTGCATCAAGCAAACAAACAGATAGAACAGAAAACCGAATTAATAAAAAGTGTTAGTAAGAAAAAACGCCGAAACAGATTGCTACTGGAACAATAACGCAATAAAGAAGGAGGGGAAAAAAAGCAACTTTTGAATTACTGAATGAAGAGGATACAAAATAATCTTCCAAACGAACAACTTAAACACTCAGAAATTTTTATAAAATTACATAATCAAAGCTTTTATTATCTTATCGGGTTTTTTTTTTTTTTTCCTTCCTTCCCATTTCCTAGAATAATCATCAAATGGTTGGCTATTTTACCGAATCTAAACTTTTTCGCCAAATCAAAGTTTTCATATTACATAAAACATTTACATTTCATATTACATAATTCCATATTACATAAAAAAAGTAAAAAGCATTGACAGGTCCCGGATAGCTCAGTCGGTAAAGCATTAGGTTTTTAACCTAACGGTAGAGGGTTCGAGTCCCTGTTCGAACATGTTTTTATTCTTGATCATAAAAGTATGAAGATCGCATATAAAACAAGGCATAAATAAAACAGCTTTTATATGGAAGAAAAAAAACATAAAAAATGAAACTTTATTATGAAATATCGTAGCGAAATAAAGTTTTAGATTTCATACGAATATCTTGTATTCATCTATTATGATTGAATCAATAGTTGCGTGGTGTACATCATTTCATTTACGGAAGCAATGACAAAGTAAAAATCTTCTAGTTAAAGAAAATCCAAGGTTTTGAAATAAGTAAAAACCATAAATTAGCACTAAAATCCGATATTTTATTTTTGCTTAATCGTCTGAGAACTACTCAAATATTTGCGCTGATTATTTCAATAGCTCTTAGATAATTTTTGGCAAATCTTTTTGCTATTCTTTTATAATGTATATGGTAAGAAAAACATTTAGAAAATTGTATTTAAAACGTAATTTGGAAAAACTTGTTGAAATAAAAAAAGTGACTTCTTTTTAAAAATAATGCTGTGTTTTGAAATAAGTTAAATTATTAGTCTCTGCTAATTATAAAGATGAATGCTTGTATGTTGGTTATCTTTTACCCAAACTGTTTGATCTATAACCACAAAATTTCACACATACTTTCTTTGCAGGAACAAAATGTGCACATCGGAGCGATTTTTTTTGGGAAATTTTAATTAGAATTCTTATTAATTAAAAAATAAACTGAATTTTTTCGTCTTTTCACGATAACATCCGAAAATATCATTTCATGAAAATAAATTTTACACAATTTCAAAATTTTTAAAAATTATCTTTTGAATGATACCAGTTTAATAGATCAATACAATTTTTTTTTTTCGAATTTTAGTAGTCTTTTTAAAATATTTTTTTACATAATTTTTATTGATTGATTATATTTTATACTTCAAATCTAAACTATTTTCATTATTTCATCGAATAATTAATCTTGTGATTCTCTTCCATTGTTAAAGGAATTCTGTTTAAAATCTCTGCAGATTACAAGACGAATGAAAAGGTAAAATTACACCATAAAATCCAGAAAACAAATGAACCATGAATTTGCGTTTTCAATAACTCTATGATATTATGGGACTGACTTTTCCATTATGAGGTTCATTTAAGCATAAATATCCATTTCTTCTAAATAAATTTAGGGCAATTAAAATAGCTCGGATTTGATGTCTGGTAATTTGGCGGAATGATGGATAAGAAAATTTACGTAAACGATTTATCTAAAATTAAATATCACCAGTATTCTCGGCGAACCAATTGATCACCAGAGGCGATTAATGAGTATTTAATTGAAAAAATCATTATTTTGTTTTGCACGAGAGTTGGGCATTGTATTCAGAATGAATATACGCAGTCCTGATATTTTTTTGCACGCGGCTATATAAAGAAATGTATTGTAACAAAACTGTGTTTAAAACTCATTTTGAGAAACAAGAAAAAGAAAAAAAAAAGCAAAGGAAAAATTGAACAAAAATAAATTTGGAATGAATGAAAAAATTATTCTTATTTTATAAATTATTAAAGTAAAAAAACAATGCGGGTTAACACATGTATTGCTTAGGTATTCAGACGATTGCAAAAAGGGAGAATAAAAAATTTCCATTACTCAAGAAAAGGTAAACAAACCGTAGAGCTATTCGTTAGTGTTGCCACAAACGGTGTGTCAAAAAGTAGAATTTAAAAAAATATATTATTTTATTCATGGCATATATATACTGTAATAATTAATATATACAATATACAAATTATAATATTCACAGAAATCTAGAACATAGAGTTTTCTTAATGGCATTTTATGGTTGGTTAAAATGTGTCTGTAAACTTGTAAAAGCCTTTAGATTCCATATTAAGATCAAGGTGTTTTATCAATGCATACAGTAAGAAGCAAAATTCCAGATTTTGTTTAGTAAAAATTTGAATGCATTAAATAGAATTTCGATCCCAATTCGTCTAAAGTTTTTCTTTCTACATCTCACGAGTTTATGATTTTTGCTTTGATTTCCAGCTTTTTAAT
This sequence comes from Argiope aurantia, assembly GCA_026543865.1. Classification (NCBI taxonomy): domain Eukaryota; kingdom Metazoa; phylum Arthropoda; class Arachnida; order Araneae; family Araneidae; genus Argiope; species Argiope aurantia. The sequence continues at coordinate 58,596 of JAPMOR010057082.1, forward strand.
AGTTTTTTTTTCTCCTTTAAATAAATTCTTACTACGTAATATAAATACTGTCCACTACATAATAACAATTTCGATTAAATATTTCAAACAATACTGGCAAAACAAACCTCAAATGCCATTGTTCAGGTGACTCGCTTATCTACCAGTCACAAAGCGAATAAAACGCAATGTTACATAATTCTTTTTATAAAATAGAGAGATAATAATCATTTATAAAAGGTCTTTATTATTTTTTGTTTTGAACTAGTATAAAGATGGTTTTTGTGCCACAACATGTCCGAAATTTAATTGAAAATTGTTTTAGATTTCGGTTAATTTGCATTTAATTAAAATTAAAACCTAAAAAAACAGTTATTTCTTTACAGCCTACAGCTCCAAAAAGAATAACTATGCTCCAAATTTAGCAGTTCAAGAACCAAAATCCTTGTTGGATGTTTGGAACATACTTTGCCTCATGCATATGTTATTAACTGCACTTTGGTAATAGACAAGGTATAGAAATATATGAGAATATTTATCGGGTGGACTCCAGAATTTATTTCCTTACAAATTCCCCCTCAATTTATTTTTACTTACATTATTTTATTCATTTTTATTTAACATCATGTGTATTCCTTGAGAATTAATTATTCATAAAGAGTTTTCAAAAATTTTTCTTCCTAAATTTATTTACATTATTAAGAAAAAAAATGTAATCTCCAAAGTAAGTATGAAAGCTTGTCTTGCTACCTCGCTTATAAATAAACTTTAATTCCATGTTATTAAGTTCTTTTTAAATAAACGCCTTTTGCAAAATGATGGAGCAAGACTATAATTGCAGGTTGATGTATGAAATGACTAGAATAATGAGCCAACATAAAAAATATATATATATACAGTAGGGATGTTAGAGACTATTGTTACTTTCTTACAATGTCTTAATATTTCTAGCCTAACATTTTTTTTAAACGTTGGATAATATTTATGTTCTAAAAATAGGCAGGTCATTTTAGCTAATTATCTGAGAGTCTTCCCGCCTTTTACTTTTTTAATCTCTTTTCTCTTGAGGGCGAAAACTGATTTTATAATTATGTCGTCTGCTCTTTTATCATGTTAAAATCGTTTGGAAAATGGCGGAAATAGGTAGAAAATGTTTTGAAAAGCAATTATAGTTTTTTTTTTAAGCAGCTGCACTTTCTTTCTTTCTTTTTTTTTACTTGAACTTACTTTTACTTTTATTTACTTTTTTTTATGAAGTTAACAAAGAAAAAATATTATAATTTGTAAAAAATTTGATCTCGAGATTTTAATGTATCTCGCTTTTCAGATTTTCCTGAATCCGAAAGACGAATTTCTGGAATTATGGCTGTCTGCCTGTGAATTCGATAACTCAGATATGCGTTAAGCGAGATAGATGAAATTTGGTAAATAGTCTTTTCATGTACTTTGTAAATTTCTGAGAAATTTTGAACAAAAGGAAGAAGGATTTCCTTTGAATGAACTCCGTCAAAGGAAGTTCACGAGTCCCACTATCCAAATGTAAATGAACACGATAAATGGAAAACATAAAGAGCTTGAGTGGTCAAATTTATTTTACAGTTTTAGTATCTGCAATATATATTCTTATCAAATTTTGAAAAAGTAAAAGACTTTTTATCTCAAATTTTGAAAAATTTTTAAATTAAAGAGCCGATTGTCTTTAGGTCAGTATGTTTAGACTACATGTTATTTAAAAATGCAACAGCTTAAAGAAATAAAATTTTGTATGTAATCTTGTAATAAAAATTACTAATCTAAGTCAAATTTTTGTTTCAATCGGTCTACAAAAAGGGTTCAAAATACATCCTCAAATTTTTTTTTACATATACGAGAAGCACAAAATGCATATGTGCATGATTCAGAAGAAAAAAAAAATAATCTGAATATACTCAGGGCGTTACGGCCTTGTTTAAGGCGTCTAATATGGAAGAAGGGGGAATAGCAAACATCTTTATTAGAAAGTATGCCAGAAAGTTTTAGGAGCACTATTCCCTCTGATTTATATGAGAAAAGTTAAGAATAACAGTTAAAACAAACAGGACAAAAGTTAAGAAGAATATAATTTAATAGTTAATACTCTTAATTTTTCATATGAATTAGAGGAAAAATGAGTAAAAAAAACAAAACAAAAAACGAAATTTAACTCGCTGCTGAAACACATATCTGTATAAAAGCGTATTGCCAAAGGTTACCTATTTGCATTGTAAACAATTAATGAATGAATTAAACAAAACTCGTTACAGAACATAAATTAAGACTGATAAAAAATAAATTTGTATTCTATTATTTCTTTTAAATGAATACTAATAGGTTTACATTTGGTAAATGGTTCCGAAAATTAATTTGAAAAAGAAACAAACATCCTTTTATGTAAACTTCGGGACACTTCTACTTTCCAATTCATTTTCAAGTAAAAGATGTTTAGAAAACTTTTCAAATACCCATTATAAAGATATATATTTTAAAAGAATTTTTAAAAAATATATCCGTCGTAATTTAATGCGCATAGTAGTTAAGAAATATGCTATTACTTCACTATTGTAAATAACATCTTTTAAGGACATTACTGATCTGATTTTTTTTAACTTACAGTTTTTTTCACATCTTTCAGTAGTATACAAAATTACTAATTAATTATAAAACAAAAGTAATTTTATAAATAATTTATCCAAAAAAATACATAATAATAGTTTTTTCTGAGTATTTTATCTGCAAGTTTTTGCTGTTGTTTTTTGTTCAGTCAGCCGCATTTGGTGACTTATTGTTAATCAACATTATTAATAGTGTTTATTTAGTGTTGTTTTATCAACCAACTTTAAAGAACATCTTATCACATCAAATGAGAGGACAATTTTGAATTTACTTGAACAAGAGACATAGAGCATTTTGATTGGTTGCTTATGAACTCAAAATAGGAAATTAATTGTCGAAATTGACCCAGTTATTGAGATTGGAAGCTGAGTTAATTTTCAGTGTCTCTGGAAAATGGAGGAGAGAGGAATTGAGAAGGCAAATGATCATTGATGATATATCTAAATGTCATAAGCATTCAAATGATATAAAAATTGGTGAAATCGATACAATGATTGGAACTAGGGGGACTATGTCGCGTTTCATCTCCCCATAGAGAGTATACAGTGAAGTAGAGTTTCTGAATTCACCGGGAGTGGTGGGTGGCAAGCGATCTTGGATCTAATATCTAAATACCATAAGCTATCATTTAAAATAAAAATTGACAAAATCCGATCAACGGTTGCTGGGAAAACTGGTCCTTTGGTTTTGCCAATTTTTTTTTAGTCACACAGATAAAAGATACCAGTGATTCCCACATTCCCATGTGCCCTTGTTAAATCCAGCAATTTTCATGATTTCCTATGTAAACGTCCAGTAAATACTTTTTTACAGAATAATCAATAATTAACTTTTGCATAAAGAAACTTTTAAGGTCATAGTAAAAATTAGTGCCCAAGTTTCCAATACATATTGTAATCAGTTACTGAACAAGATGAACCTGTTTACCTGTCTGCCAACATTTCCTTAAAGCGCAAAATCAAATCAGTAATAGTTATATTCATAGTCTTTACCACTCTGAATTCAGCAAACCACAATGATCGAATAGTAAAGTTTCGAATTCGGGGCTGTGGGTAATGGAATAGGGTTCGAAACCATATTCCAATAACGATCCATCGTTTGGGTCTGGTGCTCACTAAATCTGATGCCGTGGGGCAAACATCTCCGCGTGGGTTCGGTGTAGAAGCTTGGAGAGTGGGGATGCCGGCTGAAGTATCATCCTCGTCATCTGACAAGAATCCAAATTTTCGAGGTCTGCCCCCAGATTACAATAATATTATTTTTAAACGAGAAGCTGATATAACAGTACTCAACTGAACATTGACTTTTGCGAGATTCTTTGATTTTATCATACAAGTGTCAAAACACCAGAGAAGAAGTAGTAAGTGTTATTGACATCCTCTGAGTTTTAGCATTTACAATAGATATTCATCTTTTTATGACAACTAAAACTCAACTCATTCCACTTTGCTGAACTATTAACACTATACTTATAGAATGGCTATAATCTTCAAACTGATTAATGCATCATTCGATATACATGCTGTATGTGACATAGAGACATTAAATTTGGCACGTAGTTACTTCTTGGGTGATTTAAGAAGAAAACTCTAACTATTAACTCTAAGAAAAGGTTCGTCAAAATTTTAATAAGATTTTTAATTAAAAATTAATCGAAATTTTATTATTTTTCTCTCGATAACTTCAAAATGTCTAATAATATATAGAACCCATTTTTTAATGTTTTAAAATTTTATAAAAAAAAATAATTTTTAATAAATGATTAAAAAATTTTTAGTATATTTTACAATACCTTTCATTGTTTTCGCTACTTTATACGTACAAGCGTTGTACCGGTATTCAAACCTTTTTTCTGTGTGTAAATTATCGTTTCCATGTAAATTTTTTAAAATTAATTAAATTTTTAAAATAATATTAAGACAGACGTATGAAGCTTAAACATTATCATTTTCCTATGGTCCAGACTAGATGTTCGAATCTCCTTTGATCATTTTTTAATGAAATAAGAAAACTCAATCAGACTGTCTTCTTGAGCAAAATTTTTATTAATTCTCACTAGCTATTCTTGATGTAATGACCTATGAAATTGAATTAAATAAACGTAAATTTAATCCTAATATTTCAAATAATAAAGAAATTTAAAAACTAATACCCCACCACTGGACTGATTTCAATCATTTTTATTTCATATAAAAGTTTATGACCTCAAAATGTGTCATTAGTGGTCACTTAATCTGTCTTCCCCATTTTTTTCTTTTCATTTTCATGAGAAGTTCTAAAAACTATATTTCGCTGTACACTCTATTTGAAAAAAAAAAAAAAAAAAACCCCGACAAATATGGGAAAAACCGCAACACCAGCCATAACAATTACATCGATTACGAAAATTTTTATTTCTTATGAAGGCTCACAACTCCTAGATATGTCATGAATGATTGCTTTCTATCCACTGCTCTAAACTTTGACAGAATTCCCAGTTTTACAAAATAAATCAATCTCTCCAATTTGCAAACATTGTTAATCAATTACAATGCTCTATATTTAATGTTGAAATTTAATTTAAAATAATTGAACCATGCCATTTTATTTTTGTAGCCATAAACCATTTTAACTTGTCCTTAAGAATTATTCTTTAGGCTTCACAATTAATTCTTAATGTTTAGCTAAGTAAAGCTTAGTCTTATTCTTAATGCTTAGCTTAAATAATGCTAAGCCATATTCTTAATACTATTCTCAATTCTTTCTTGTGTATCTAGCATTTCTTACAATAAAATATTCCAAAAATGTTTTAATAAAAAAATTATTTTTAAATTACCTGTCACTAAAGCCTTTCTAGTAATTCAGTATTTTTGAGCAAACTATGAAATATTTATAACGTAAAAAAGATTATTGTTGTCACAAATCAGATCAGCTGTTGACAGCTGCGTAATGTAAACGTTATACGAGAAGTTTAAAAAAAAACCGAGACTTAAAGTCAACATACACACAAATCAATGGAATTTTTTTGATATGTATAATATTTTAATGCAAAAAATACTTGTATATAAAAAACGGTGTATTTTATCGTCTGCGCATTTGCTTTTAATTAAAACGATATTAGTCGCATTAAATTATTTTCAGTTAATTTGTTGTAATTCTTTAAAAAAACGATAAAATATTTTTAAACAATGCTAGTGGCAACACGGTGGCAAATAAATAAAATAATATAATCTTAAATGTTTTCATTCATTTCGAATAGCAAGTTTAAATATAAAATAATCATGTTTAAACATGAAAGCCTAATTAAATAATTATAACAATATAATATAAAATAATCATAACTAAGTATGACTAATTTTGAACTAATAAAACTTTATTATTATTCCGTTCACTGCCATGAACATTCCTAATGAAATATTATTTCTTAACAAAAAACAGCTTAAAATTATTGAATAGCTTCTAGAGAATTTTTTTAACAATTTTCAAAATTAAATGCATTTTATAATTCAAATCCTATAAACTAAACTAAACTAAACTAATATTACATGTTAATTTAATTGCTATAATTTAAAATTTTGATAATTATTTATTTTCCTTGCATTATTAATTTTCAAATGGTATTTATTGAATAGAATTTGATAATTATCACAAATTATTTGTTCCAAAGGTAAGACTTTATTAACAGATTAATGCAATTATAAAGGTAAGCATCTAGTCTCTGTTGAAATCTTGAACCCTTAACGGTTATATATTAACAACCCGCAATTATTTTGAGAAATTTTTATCTGCAAATATTTTATATATTTATGTAATATTTTATATAAACAAATATTTTTCTCCGAGAAGATTCAATAACTTCAATTGATAATTTCATAGTTTGTAGAATTTTCAAAAGAAACTTCTGATTTTTCCTCAAAAAAATTATTATATGTAAAATTAAAACTATTTTTATATGTTAAAAATGTACATTTATTTTATAAAGGTAATAAAATTAAACCACGGAGTAGAAGAAAAATAAAAAGATGGAATTTTTATTTCCGAGTTTAATGATTAACTGTGACGAAAACGATTGTCTGATTTAAACGACTGAATTACTTATGCTTCACATCAATCACAATCATCTAAAAAGATGCTCGATTTAATCTTACTAGACCTATCTCTGATCACTGAAATACAACTTGGCGATAAGCAGCCAAATGTGGCATCTCTGGCGATTCTACTACCACTAACTCCATCTTGCGGATACTTTACTGATGATCTCGCTTTAAACTGGTTGTTTTGGTCGGCAGTTTTATCAAAGAATAACACATTTTCCTTCGACCTTGGGCTATCTCACAATCGAATATCGGGCTACCCCGAAGAAGCAGTGAAGGATTTCTTCACACAGTTCGAATTACCTCGCTTACGAACTCATGCATTGCTAATCAATGTTGTGCTTTGAACAGAAATTAATAAGCCCGCATCTGTGCGAAGGTTTTAATTTGGAAATCCGAAACTCAACCGTGTGGCGCTGCTCATTATTGTCGCTGGAATTTCCGGCGTCTCTTAATCTGCAATGCAATCAGTTGTTAGAAAAAGTTATCCGAGGCTGTTTTAATTTGATAATTATAATGAATGATTGTAAACCTGAACTCATTATTTATTAATAAATTAATTTCGGAACGCACAAATTTCTTTCCAGTTTATTAGGGCGGAACGTTGTATTATTTACTACATTTTGTGAATTTGAATCTAAGGAACATTCAGAAATTATGGTAATAAAAAATAAAAAAAATTCTGTAAAATAGTGAAAACCAGAAATAAATTTTTAAAAATGCAGAAATAATATATTAAGCCATTGCTTCTTCTATTTTTATTTCTTCGTATACAAAGCGAAAATAAAGTAATTGTCAAAAAATCCTATTTCGTGGTTTTGATGAATCTTCTATCTTCAGGCCACCCTGAGTCCCAAAAATATTCTTTTTTTAACTTGCTTTTCCTTCTCTGAGTACGATACTTCAAAAATGCAGTTAGCTGGAGACATGAAATTTGTAATTGTTCCTTTTCATCGAATTTGCAGATTTTTATCAAATTTTGGTACCATATTTGTTGATAATTAGTCAGTCTGTTCTGACCATGCGAACACGATTACACAAAAATGCTAATTGTCAGATGAATAATATTAACCCCTTAATCGTTATGTTCATGCATCATATAATCTTCGAATGACCGCTTCTCGAACTTCTAATCGAAACCAAATTCATTGAAAGATGCAAAAATAACACATGGGATACAATTCTATACAAAAATTATCCGTAATTTGTAAACACTTCCAGTATTCTATGAAATTACTTGTTTTAATTTTAAGTATTTTTAATTGAATCAGTAAAACAGCATATTTCTGAAACGGGAACATATCATATAATAAAATAACAAAGGCAAAACAGGTAGAGGATTAAAATGTAAATTTATTTCTACATTTGAAGTTTTGTAACAATTTCTGAACCTAATCCTTCAAAGGCTTAGCTGCCTATCTGTATATTTGCTAGTATGTGAAGATGCTAATTAAATCAGAAAGAATTGTCTCTCCAAAATACCCTCGCATACTCTCTAATAAAGGTATTATTCCCATTTAATAATTTTTAATAGACTTGGCTGTCACTCCTTTTTAATGTCGACGGTTCTGGACAGCGGTCTTGTCTAAAATCCACATTGCTGTAAGTCCATACTCGTTTCTTTTAAATGCACACAAGTGCAAAATGCATCATATTGAGCTAGCATGTGAGAATTCAAAGTAGAGCATTTTCTCTGATTTTCTACCAATTGTTTATTCGAATTGATCAAATGGTGAGCATTTTCGATGAATAAAGGCGTGAAAGAAAATTCCACCAATTCTAATATAAAAAAATTCATTCTACTTATAAATTCAAATCCATAAAAATCGATAAAATAATAAAAACAATCCCAATTAAAAATAATAAATTCCGATATTCAAATTTTTAAAAAACTATGGAAAGAAAATTCCATAGATGCTAACAATTAAGATAATTAAACATATTTAAATTTTTGATCATTTACTTGTAAACGAAATAATGAAAGAGAAAGCATTGTTAAGAATAAAAAAATGCGAACTGAGATTTTGACGAATCTTCACGATTCACAAAGGGTGAGAATAGGTTTGAAAAATGAGTTAGGGATGATATTTAGTACATTGATAGTATACATTCAGGATATTCCTTAATTATTATTCATTAAAAGGAAAAATTACAATAGCCAGTAAATTCCGACAGAATAACCTTAAAATTTCTGGCAGAGTTAACCTTAAATTTTCTGACATATTAATAGCTTGGCCCTGAGCAAAACAGCCCTATGGCATGGTTTGTAACATAACTACTTCATATATAGGAGGTTAGAAATGATCCTGCAAATTTTTCCTGCGTGGTATTCTAAAAAAGTGGGAAAAGAGTTTATTTTCTTTACCTTTAAATTAGATATATTAGATATATTTCCAATTGCAAATCTTCATCCAATGAGGTACTTAAATGTATAAAAATATTTTGGCTTCTGTAGAGAATAATAGTAAAAAAAATTACAAACATTTAATTTTTACTCTGCCTACATAGCCAGAAAGTTTCAGAGAGTAAAATGTTTCTCTTATATGCATTAATAAAGTTCATATTTCTATCTGTCAAACCTTTCAGTGATATTAAAAGGCAAATTTATTAGACCATTTATCATACCTTTGACGATACTTAAAAGAAGGTTTCGTTGTAATTTGCAGTGTTAATATATATCACGAAAGACTATTAAAATTATTTATATAGAACAGTAAGAAAATAGAAAAGTAACTTAAAAAAGAAATTTTTAATCAAAAATATTTTTAGCTGAAATAGTATGCACAAACTTGGAGAATTTTCAAGTAATTAAGAGGGAAACCTTCAAACCCTTTCTTTTTAAAATTAATTATTATAGAAAGGAAATAAATTAAAGAAGAAATCGAAGAAGAAAATCTTTGGTAAAATTCTGAAGCAAAATTTGTTAATGTAAAATACAAAATATTGGTGAATTATTTAAGAATTAATAACACATTTCCTAAATATTTTAGGAATTCAGATGTATTTTCTGAACTAACAAATTCAGAATTCTTCTTATAAACACAATTTTCAATGCTGGAAGTCAATATAGTTTTCGACAGAATCAAAATGAATTTATTTATTTTGAAATTTACGTAGGAAAAATGTATCGTTTTAAAATAAATTGGAAAAAAAAAACAGACTTGGGGGGAAAAATTGTTTGCATAAAACAGTACAAAAATGAAAAAAAAAGTTTTAAATAAAGAAATGTTAATGTAAAATATTTTCAATAACACTAGAATGTAAAAACTTGGAAAACTGTTCAAATAATTAAGGGGGGAAAATCCTCACGCACTTTTTTTATTATTATTTACTAAAGATTGGAAATAAAATTAGTAATGTGATGGAAGAAAAAAAAAGCTTTTAAAAGCTTCTGAAGTAAAGCCTTTGAATGTAAACTGAAAGCTCGTATAAAAAATTAAATTAGAACTTCGAATTTGAAGTGCCTAAGTCAAGATGTTGAAGAAGGAAGAAACCGAAAAAAAAAGTTGCAGAAATTAGAAAGTTAAAAAAGACTGATTAGATGCTTGAAAAAATTTTGGAATTAGAAATAAAAATGTCTAAAAGAAGGGGAATGTAATCCAAATAAGGGCTATCGCATAAAACAAACTGAAGCAATAAGATGATTTTTTTTTATCTTGAACATTTCAACTAGATTTTGAAGCATCTTTCTTTTAAAAATCAATAAAGAAAGGAAAAACATCGTAGGAATAGTATATTTCATTCAGTAATTTTCTTTACATTAAAAAAAAAAACTACAACTTGAAACTTGAAGATAGCAATCCTTGAAATCGTCTGTTACTTCAAGGATGAAGCACTCCGTCGAAAAAGAAAAAGAAGATGCTAAAGTTAAAAACCTTAAATAAGCTTACAATAAAAGTTGGGTTTTATTATCTTGGAAAACAAAAATTTGAAAATATCGTAAAGTATAAATTTCATCGAATAATTTAATTTAAATTATAGTATAAAATATAAAATAATTTTGATAAGAGTTGTAATAAGGAAAATGGAGAGCATGTAAAACAAGGAAAATATAATTTTGAAACATGAAAACTGCGAGTTAAAGTCAAAATAATCTAAGGATATACATTTCTGAAAGACGCATACCTATATTTTAAAGCTGAAATCTTTTAAATACATGATTTATGTTTTATTACAATCATTTAAAAATAGTGAAATGGTTCAAAACTATTAAATGTATATATCCTCATGTTAATCTATAAGAACCTTTTCTAAGTTTTTGTTTCGTTTTTGTTTACCTCTGAAATGTGACTGATTTTTAAGTTTCAAATTTCTTTTTTAGTCTTCTCTGTGGAAACATATAATACCAATAAATACACTATTTATGCATTATTATATCCATTAAAGAAAACAATGAAATATCAAATAAACAATAGAATATCAAATAAATCTAATGTTCATATGAGGACGTTTTCTCAGTATTTATTTTGTTTCTATTTTATTCTTCAAACAGAATTGTTAATTTTTAAGTCTCAAATTTCTTTTTAAACATTTTAAAGGGAAACAAATCATACCAATAAATATATCACTTAAGTTTTTAAAAATATCTATTTAAAGAATAGTAAAATAGTTCAGAACTTAAATAAATATACCAATATCCATCAAAAAGAGCTTATCCTCAGTTATTATTTTGCTTTTGTTTTTCTCCATTCGAAATGTAGCCATTAGTTAAGTTTCGAATTTCTTTTCGATCATTTCAAAGTTAAACATAAAATATGACTGTATCTGATGCATTAAACAAAATCCGAGATTCAGTTAATTCTTATTTTATTAGAATTATATACAAAGTGTCAAACAAAAAAATTATTGTCACATAAAAAAATTAAGTTCTTTGATTGCTTTGATTGACATTTATTGACTGTTTCTTACGAATTTATAGTTATTTTTTCTCTTTTTCCTTGTAATTCATTAATCGTTTGTTTAAGTCACGAGCCGAGAATTCAAAGATAGATTTATCTTTTGTTATTTCAATCAGATACTCGCCTTAAAACGACCAGTTTATTGCTCTGCAAGTACTTTTAATTTATCCTTGTTTTACCACAAATCGTACAACATAATTCAAAATATGCTAATGTCAAAAACAAAACATAATAATTTTATAAACTGAAAAGCAGAATAAAACAAATCGTTGCTACAAAAATGAATAATATAAAATGAGAATGAATTAAATTTTATTTTTTTTCTATTCTACTACACACGTTACAAAAGAATGAAATATATATTAATGCCAGAAACAAAACATGTTAATGTCCCATAAATCGAAACAAATCGTTCCCACAAAAAGAATGATGCAAAATAATAAAGAATTGAAAAGTTTAATATTTGTTTTCATCAATTCACACATACGATATTCAAATATCCATATTCCAACACCAGCATCAATTCGCTCGTTTGATTGTTTAGACTATGGAATAGGAAAATATAAACATTACTTGCTCGGGATTTTTAAATCACTCTCTTTTTTTAGCCATTTCTTTATTTTGTTAATTCACAATGACGTAAGATGTAATTTAAAAATATTCAATAAAAGTCACATTTTTTTCACTTTGGCATGGCCTACATTTTTTTCTGTTAGCATGAATATATAAATAACTCGTGATATTTACATGCAGTAAAAAAGGAAGTTAAAAAGCAAATATAAACTTTTTGAAAGCAGGAAAGTTTTGGCGCCAAAACACTACATTAAAAGTTGTCTTTAGTTTTAAACAGATAATATGAATCCAATTAGAACATGCTTAGCATTTCCTTGAATAAAATTTTAAATTGTTTAAATTTTACTATAAACAATACCCGCAACTATAAAAAAACACAAAGGATTTGTCATTTAATTCATTGTGTTTGAAGAAATCTTTCAAGAACATTAATTTTCTCTCTCAATTTTCACTCAGATATCCAATTCTGTTTTCAGTCTAAATATCATATTTTGAGATACAGAAACAGTGGTTTTTAAATATAAATAGTTGAAAAAAGAATACAATAAATTCCCTATTCTATCAAAATAAAAACTTTACTTTCAATTTTAAATAAACAGTGCAAATTTAGCTCAAAAATATTTATATTTAATTATATATTCAATATCGTTTGCTATTTCTAGTTCTTAAGAAAAAATAAATTGGAATTTCATAAGTATTCTGCTCTTTAGTTACATTTCCTTAAAGAACACAATAATGGCAAACAAACAAAAAAAATTATGCGTTTTAAAGTCGTTTCTAGGAAAAATTAATTAAATGGAGTCTCAAAATTAAAAGCTCTCTTTTTTTCCATTAAAGGAGTCAAATATTTTATTAAAAAGAGTTGCAATTTAATGGAAGTATAATTCTGCTAATGTGTCAAATAAACATATTCCACTAAAAAGCACAAAAAACACAAATAAGCATAATCTTAATTCAGAGTTTTACGATAACTTTCAAAAATGGGAAGTAGAAAAAAAGAAGAGGTTTAATGGCCTGAAAGACCTTCATGTTCACCTTGCACGGATGCCAAATTTCAGTTCCGGATTCTTCGGACACTTTTCATAGCAGGAGAGGGTTTTGGCTTGCTTTCCGAGCTAACAAATGATACTGGTGTTTCATTGTTTTACGAAAAGTATAATTCGGAACAAAATAAAATGTACCATGTTTTGACTGGCGTTCAGCCAGTAAAGTTGTTTCCGCTATTACTCTTTGGCTAGTTAATGTTAAAAGTAGGGAAAAAGTGGTTAAACAATGGAGTAATTCATTAACGCCACATTTTGGGTCGAAATCATATACAAGGGGTGGGCATTAAGTCGATCGCCATCATGACATTTTGGGGTGTCCACCTTTACTGAGATCTAAGTTTTTCTCTTTCAAAATGACATAATTTTAAAAGCATGTAGTTCAGAACCTAAGAATAACTTTTGGAATGAAGAAGTAAAGGAAGAAGTAAAGCATCTCATCTAATGGAAGAAGTAAAGCATCTCAATTTAAAAAGAGTTGAATATCATTTAACATCATTCTTAGGTTCTACCTACCTGTATGAATCTGCATTTTCAACGATGAATATAATTAAGATAACATATTGTTCCCGTCTCACAGATGACCACTTAGTATCCAGTGCAAGATTAGCAGTTAGTAATTATATACCGAGGTATTCAAGATTGGCGGACAGTATGCAGATTAAGTCTTCTGCCAGTTCTAATTACGAAAATTAACTTCAGGTAAAATGATTTATTTTTTAATGTATTTTGATTTGTTTGATATTAAATGCATCATTTGATATTATTATGTTTGTGGCTATTATTATTGTGGTGAATAGCATATAAGCCAGTTAACAAATTATGTTTACATCTTGCTATTATTATACTTATGTAGATAAGTACATATTTCGTATTTATAATAAAGTTATAACAAATATAGTATCTTTTCTTTAACTCACCACATCTACGCCACTGGGTGGGCTGCAACAGCTTCATAACGTGCTTTGTAATGTGACATTACGTTCCCGCACGGAGTTAATTCGATCCCAAAATTAAATTGGAGGGGTACATTTGAGATATATTACATGAACATAAAATGATTGAACTGACTGAAAAATAATTGTAGTTTAGTTTTTAAATTGCACTAGGCTTATAATGGACAAACCCCTTTATTTACAGAATGTTAACGGCAATCTGAAGACTAACTATCCAGACATCATAATATTGTGAAAATAACTGGATTAAGATGACATATCTAATGTGTACGAAAGCTAAAGCACAATCGATCCCAGGGGGTAACTGGGCGTGGAATTTAATAAGGTAAAAATCTACGATTAAGTCGCAATGACGATTAAATCACTCATAGTAAAATCTTCTTACAATTTTTCAGATTTGTTATTCATTATTTCTCTACAAAAAAAGAGGAAAGAAATTAAGATATGAGTACAAATTCTTAAATTAATTTCTTAACTAATTTATTTCGTTCTCTTCTAAATAGATAAAATCTACAGCTTCGAGAATGGCCTGTTTACTGATTTATTTAAGAATTCATAGAGTATTTGGGAAGTTTGTGTATTTTGTATAATTTTTGCAATGAGATTTGTAAGTTAGAATGATTTAATGTTAGCTTATAGGCTTCAGAAGTATTAATTTCATGCCCATATGACAAACGATCATGATGATTAAGGGGTTAGTATCTAAAATACTTAAATATTAAAAACTATTTAATAATTGTAACAGAAATTATTAGAGTTTTATAAATAATATTATGTGAGATTTTTCTTTTCTCAAGCTGTGATCTATTAGCTAACATATATTATTATGAAATATTTCAGACAAATTTCAATGTTAAAACAGCATAAAAATGATTGGATTAAATTAATTAATTAATTCTTTGATTAAATCTGGAAAAACTTGAAAAAAAAGAAAAAAGAAAGAAATTAGGTTGGCATATAATTTTCAGAATTGCGTCGTATCGCTATAGGCTAATCGGAAAGAAATCGTCAGATGAAAATTGTATTGTAAATAGCAGAACAGCTGAAATGAATATTTCCGCTTTCAGCTGTTCTGTTGAAAATAGAAATCGAAATAAAAAAAACGAAATCCATTATAAAAAATACATAAACTATTTTGTACATGTAAAATGGATTGTGACAAATATGTACATTATTTGTTTAAGAAAAACATTATTCTGTTCTCAAATTTTTATTAGCATCTTATAGAATTTTATTAAAATCTATTATTCGTTGCCAAATTTTGTAAAATTCGGCTTTCCTAAAATCTATTTGCTAATAAACAACTAAAAAAAATAGTTCTTTTTCAAAGTGTATTATTGATTTTTTTTGTAGCAGCACTGATATAGAAAACACTATGATTTTTTTTTCTTCTTATTAGAATATGAAGAAATTCTTATTCGTTTTAAACAAATAAATGTGCAAGAAAAGTTTTATTTATGATAATGAAATTATTACAAACAAATGCATTACTTGTTCGTGTGCAACATTATGAATTTCAATTTCATTGCCAATTTCGTTTTGGTGAAACAAGATACGTATGTTTTCTCCATATTATTTTTAATCTTTCGAGACCTTTGAATTCCCTTTTTACTTCATCAAAATATCAACCTCCACAAGATATTGGTTTCCATCATTTTTTTTTATATCAACAAACAAAAGTTACATATCAAGTAGCAAGTTGAGTCGGTTAAAACTGACTTAAACGAGTACTTATCTAGCACGTGTTGATAAGAATACAATATCTTTACTTGGTATAAATATCAAATATTACACACACACACCCTTTATTTCCAATAGCATGATTCTTTATCTTATGAATAGATATCAACTCTTTATGTTAAGATATATCAAGTTAAAATGAACTAATCAAAATATTATTATACTGGCAACTAGTTGTTTCGTAATTTCAATAATATTACGTAGTTTAAATTATTTTAATTTCTTTCTGGGATTAAAAATTCTGAATGACCTTGTAGTCACTACAATAAAAGATAATATAATTTCCTTTAAATTTATATTTTCACTTATTTCTTTAATCTTTCAAGGTCTAATTACAAAAACATCATTTAATTTTTGTAATATAAATCTCATTATTTTCCAGAAAAGGTAATAAGACTATGATTAAAAGCAAAATAATAAAGCCTCCACCATTCGTTATTGTCTTTTAGTGGGAGCACACATGCGTGTTAAATGAAATCAGAAATGCACGCGACGTACACAACATGGTAATACCGCTAAATACAACGCAGCTGCATAGAATTCTTTTCTTTCATTTCACTTCGCCATAACATATCTCATTAAAAATTATTAGTTTAAGAATGAGAGACGTCGTTAAGTCAAGAAAGCAATCGAAACTTACATGCAATGCCACCATCTTTAATTCTTGGTTCTAAAGAATAAAAAGACATTTTAAGTCAAAATTTGAAAAAGAAAAAGAGGTTAAAATGTCAAGGCGAATGCTGGTAAATAAAAGATCTTGGAAATCGGCAGCTTAAATTGGAAAAACTAGAAAATAAAAGAGAAGAATAAGAATTTTGTTTTTATATTCTGAAATCGTGGCCAAGCTATCCAGAATACAGCATTCTATTCTTTTTTTTTTTTCCCGATCATTCCAAACTATTTTCTGATAAACAGCTGCATCATTTTCTCGGCATTATTTTTCAAGCTATAAAAATGATCTAAAGGGTTTTTTTCCCCCCATTACAGCCACCTTTCACCAAAGCACGAGTTTTAGAAATTTGATATTCAGTAAACAATTTCTTTGAATTTTCTGCAAAGGGTGTTTGTTAAAATGTTCTTGTTTATTTCATTTTTGAAATTCTTGCTCAAATGAAAGTCCGCGAATATCTTAAATAATTTAAACATTCTTATGTTTAGTTATTTTTTATGATATTTTTTTTAAATTAAGATGAGTTCAACGTAAATTTGCATCTAAAATAATGTGATAGTAAATCCTTTTTTAAAATATTATGTGTTAAAATTGAGTAATTTTATAAAAGATTGAAGTTTGAATTAATTTTCAGAGCTTAAAAATGAACATGAAACGTAATAAAAAAGAATATTCAGGTAACTTTAAAAAGTTAATATTCGAGAATTTTTATTATTCGAATATTCTGCAGTAAAATTGCATCTGCAAATATGCTTATGATTCATTTGTTTTAAAAATTTTCAAATAAAATTATAGCATTTTCTTAGTTTATTTTAGTTGTTATATGATTATTCAGCATGTACTTTACCCGAGAATTCAATTATAAACTAAAAATTTGAAATTCTCTAGATTTGTTTAATGAAATGCATTTTCTTTGCGATTTAACGTTTGGATAAAATTACACGTAAGTGAAAGTTGATAGTTTCATTCACCGCGACCGCTTAGGTTCATGACCGCGATTAATTTTGTTAATGGCTTTACAAGAAAGTTTATTAAATATATTAATAAAATCTGCGACCGAACTGAATGTTGAGAATTACGTTATCGATTGCATGATTTAGACAATTTACACATTTATAGTGCGCCTTATGGTAGCTCTAATAATTGATTGAATTTCACATTTCAGCACATTTTAAATTTAGCCAACAAGCTATTTATTTATTTTTTACTTTAGTAACTTTATAAAAATATATATATGGTTTTATTTGTTTATTTTTTAATGTCCATCATAATTTTTCAATGAAATTCTTAAAAAAATATTTGTTAATTATTCTTATAAATAAAAAATTGAATTATTTCAATGGAATAAATGAAAGTATTGAAATATAACATTGAAATAACATTGAAACTTACTATTTTATAAGGCTGTCAAACCGCATGCAGTATAATCAAATGAATAATTAATATTACAGTATATTCTAACTAACGGATCTGCTCAAACTTTCTCATATACTCTCTATTAAAGGTGTTATTGCAGAGCACGCCTTGCATGGCATTGGCGTACAATAGTTACGAAATATTAATCTTTGGCGTGAATTTAGCATTTTCACTAATTTATCATATCATCCTCGGCGAAGTATTTGGCTATTAATCCAAGCATGCGGTAAATAATGTCCTAAAATTAAATTTGTGTTTTAGGCGGTTGATACAAAAATTTGACACAGAACTGCACTTGTAGTCACAAAACTACATACCAAATTTGATATATTTAAGTCATTGACTTTTTGAGTTATCATGTTTACATATTTCTGAAACCTCTAAGCAACAGACATTCAACCCCTTGTTGGATTTGGCACAAATTTTCTAGACATCTACTCTCTACATATTAATTCCGTGTGTTGAATTTTATTTATTATATTCTTTTCGTTTTATAGTTAAATTAAAATTTTTATTAAGAATAACATTTTTTTTTTTTTGCGTGTGTGTGTGTTTTAATTTGTCGATTAATTGTTTCTAAATTTTTTTAGTATACAAAATCAGAACTCAGATTTCAGGCGTCAATATAGTTTTATTTGTGAATAATAAAAAGAACATTCTTCAGAATAGACGCTCACTACACACATTATATTGATACAGTTAAAAAATTTAAAATATATATATTAAATATATAAATAATGATAAATTAAATCTTATATAATTACACAAATTATTATATTTTAATTTTCAAATATATATATATATATATATGGCTCTAATAATAAAATGTATTATATTAAAAATATTTTTTTTCTCTCAAAAGTTAACTGACCAGTTGTTAAGGAGCATGGCTGGCACTTGCAAAAACTTTCAGAAACTGAACCAACTGATAATCTGTGAATCTCTACAAACAAAGCAAAAAAATGTGGCATTTAAAGTCAACTCCCAATTAATCCAGATTTTAGACATTCTACTGTTGTTAAAAAACAATTTTGCCTGATAAACCTAATGAGTTTTCCATAAACTATAACGACCTTAAGCTTCCTAATTCAGGAAAAACATTTTGTGAATCCTCCCTTTTTATCTGCACGCAAATTTAAGAAACATTTTCAACTCCTTTGAACTTTTTTCTTCCTCTTTTCTCTTGCCTTCTAAGTCAGGATTGAAAAATTGTTTTTCTTTTACCATGGGTGACTGACTGTTCGAAGAGCAGACGATAAACATTTGCTATGTGGCCGGCTCGATAGCGTGGAACAGGTGGTCCGTGTCCTCCACGCAAAATCGTCCTCACGTTTCTTTGTTAGGGAAACGTGTTCTTTCTGACCTTAAAAAGAAAAACCTCTCACGCAATGGAGTTGAGGGGGATAAAAAAAATGTGGGCGATTTTATATCGTTTGCTGTCTTTAAAAGAACGCTCCATTTCAGTTTCGAAACTTTCACTGCTTGAAAAGCTGTTTCCATTTGATAGATAGTTTACAATTCTTTATTTTATTTTATTTTTCTAGCTTTCGCAGACTCTTTTGGTTTTTCGATTATTTATTTTCATTTTTTTATTGAAGAATGCAGAGATAGTGAAAGTTTCTTCAAAAAGCAAATGAGGCGCATAATAGAATCGTCTGTATTCAGGGAATTTAGAAAGATGGTCCATCCCTACTTGAGCTTTTATCAGAGGAAGTAATGAAAAACATAAAAAATGACGATGGAAAAATCGCAGAATAAAATAGTCTTTTAAAGGGAAGATGGTTATATTTTTTTGCTGCAGTATTTCACAATTTTGAAATATGAGCCCATAAGACGAATTGATTGCAGCAAAACGCCAATTCTTAGGACTATTTAGATAAAAAAAGAAAATGCTATCTACAAAAAAAAAAGTTAGTTTGACAGTTTATTTTCGCTACATAAAAAGGAAAATTTAAATTAAAACTAGCTAAAGCATTCTTTGAACACTACATGTATTGATTAAATGTTTAATAAAATAATTTCGAGCTATTGCGTGTGTAATTTACATTTGGATTCCAATGCAAACTCTTTAAATTTCTACTCATAGTATTCCTCACTGCAAAACGTGTACAATTTGACCATAATGGAATTGTTCATTTTTTTCTTTTAAA
>JAPMOR010057082.1:84781-109736 GCA_026543865.1 Argiope aurantia
TATATATATATATATATATATATATATACTATCGCCTTTGACGACCAGTTGGTTTGAAGAAAATAATGGTTATATTAAGTTTCAGAAATTTCGCTGAGATGTACATGCCCATGATTCTGATGCATTGTCAGACATTAAAGCCATGTTATTTCAATTGTCTTGCATGAGTTCTGTTTATTGTATACATCAACCTTTCTAATGGGGACTAGTCCCACAGAAGCATAGCACTATTAAAAACGTAAATGTCCGACTCATCTATCTTTTAAATTTCGTAATATTGTAACTCAACTTTTTTTTTGTCTAGCAAATCGCACAAATAATAAATAGAATCCTTCTGTATCTTTCAACATGGAAGAAAATCACACTGGATTGAATATTTGCTGAACTAATGAAGAGATATTTTTTTAATTTAATCCAATAGCAATTTAATAAAATACAATCCAATAATGGAAATTAGGAAGATGTGTTCTTATCATTGCAAAATAATAAATTTTACATCGTTTCAAAGTTAAAACAAAATTTTCGTTTTAATAATATGGTAATTTTTAATTTGTTTATTTTCTAACAATCGATTGCATTATTGCCCTGAAGTTTTAATCATTTCAATATTTTATCAAATACTCAATCGCGTAATTTTTTTTCTTTTATAGAAAGCTGAAGAAGAATTATTGTGTTTATTGTCTGTGTAATTTACAAGACAAATAAAAATACGAAATTACTATACCACGAATTTTAAAAGATAGACGATTGCACTTATAATACCGGTATGTTGAAAAGGGATTGATCTTCATTAGAAAAGTTCCTGTGCACAATAAACTGAGCATGAGGCAATCAAAATGCTATGAATTTAATGTCTGATAATTCGACGTAATCAAAGACATAAAGTTTTATATACACAATTCCACAGCAATCAAATATAACCAATATCCTCGGCGAACCAGCTAGTCGCCAAAGGCAATTGGTTAAGTATAATATAAAGACTCTTTGTAGAATTTTATTGAAATATTCTTTTAGCATTATTAAGTTGGTCATTCCAACTGCATGCCACATATTATTACTTCGAATCTAACATTAGCCTTTAACAAAATTGTAAATACTGTCCACGAGATACATACACCTATAACAGTCATTTAACCAACTGCATTTTTTTAACCTTAAAAATCAGCTGTCTAAGCTGTTAGCTCTATTTTATTTTATCATCATTTGCATCTCATTGACTAAAAAAATTATTTTAAGCGAATATAAATTTTCCTTCCTTTTTCTGTAAAGAGCATTTCATTTTTAAGAGAAACGATAAACTACAGAGATGTTTTGCCGGCGGCCCGATAAAAACTTTGCCGCCAAAGAAAGATATGAAAAAGAAACAGAAGAAAAAAAGAGAGGAGCCTTCAAAGTGAAAATAATTTCAAAGAAAATCGGGCTGACAGGTTTGATGGCGCCACTCCACCAATGTCATTACCTCGAGGTTCCAGTGTCATAATCCCAGCAGAGTCCTTAACACTCTGTATTTTGACAGCAATAAGTGACTTGAACGTGGGTTTTTTGAACTCCGTCTGTTTCTCGTAGATATAATAAAAAGTAAGAACTTTAAATTTTTTTCTTTTTTTTTTCTTCTTATTTTGATGTAGGTGTGTAAAAATATGTGAATGGTAGTTCCAGACAGATTCTTATAAAAGCCATGTCTCGGTTCCAAAGGGGGGGGGGGTCACTTAAAATTCAACATAACTTTTTGAACTAATTTTCTTTTGGTAGCCCCATGAACCGAGAACTCATGATTGAGTACTATTTGTAATTAATTCCCTTCAAAATGAAATAGAGAAATTTAAAGAACATGAAATTATTCATTTGAAAAATGTCTTTTTATTAAAATATGCTTTTGATCGAATAGACAAGAAAGAAATAATCACTTCTAGTAATAAAGATGTGTGTACATCTGATGGTGCGCGACAGGATCGATCTTTTGACATAAAGCAAACAGGCATATATATATACTTGAATGGTAAAAATGTGTATCTTAGAAAATTTCCTTTAACTTTAATTGATTTACTAGCTGGAATGTTCTCTGAGAAATATTTTTGCATGCTCTCTAATAAATGTGGGTTTTTTTTGTATTAATAATAACCATATGCCACTGGCAAACATTAGTTGAGAAAAAACTATTTGTGTGAGATCTTTGGCGATTGTTTCGGCGATTGCTCGCGATGCGATCAACATAATGCCAAATTTTATGCCAAATACAAATATTTTGGAACTATTGTTTGCCAATGCCCTACAAAGCATTCGTGGCCTTGCCCAAAGTCCGCAATTTTATAAAAGAGCATGGCGATAATACCTTTATTAGAGAGTGAGCCAGAAAGGGCTACTCCAGTTGGTTTTCTTTTATTGATGATCATTGATTCTCATTTTTCCATGTTGAATGGCATTTCAGCATAAAGCTGCTTTTAATGAAATGTCTGAAAATTTTCTCTATTGATAATTATAATTTAATTCCCAAATTAAAAATTGGCGAAATTTTTTTTTTGGCCCGCGTCTATTTCTAAACATTGTTGCTATTTCCTGTAATATAACTGGATATACAAAAAAATTAGATAGAAAATTAGGAAAATGTTTAATATCCTAACAGAGAAAGAGTTGACAGAGCTGTGCAAGGCTCCCAAAATAGTGCGAGTTATGTGTCTAGCAAAATTTGAAGTTAAAACATATTTTTATTGACGAAGTCATTGAGATTAAATTTCACAAAATATTCAAATGAAATTTTCAGCAACCGTTTTAAACTCGACGAACAAAATGATAGCAACGTCTAGTTTGAAATATAAAAATGTATATATTCTTAAAAAGATAGTTATTTTAATTTTTTAATTATACTTTCGCTAATTTATTTCGAATTGGTAATTTTTAAACTATAACCCGAAATAGAAAATCGATCTTGAAATTTCGCAACGCAATTCAAAATAAACAAGCGGTAGTGGTTCTTCCTGAAATTTTTTCTCATACCCTAATAAATGTACTTGGATATTCTTAACCGCATACCATTGGCATCTTTCCTCAGATATGACAAAAATAACTTCTTATCTGTATCAAAATGAAAACCAATCGGATTGTTCTTTCCGAGACTCCCATATTAACGTAATAGGCAGTTTTGAGTTTAGCTTCGTTGTGCATTGAAGAGAAACAAATTTAAATTTTAGAGCTCTTTCTTTTGCCTCATTGGTTAAAAATTGTAATGCAATGTTGAAGTTTGGATATAATACATATACATTAAAATTCATTCATCGAATTAATTGCCAATTAGAATGATCGCTTTCCCATTGATATAAACATGAAAACCGAAGATTATCATTCTAACTTTCAATTATGTTCTTACTTTGACAAACGTCCAAAATTTGGGTACTAAAATCACACACTAAATTTATCTAGCTTATAGTGTTTATGAGAACTAATGTTAACATGAGCATAAAATGCATTCGAGCTTTTTGAAAACAAATCTCCCAGAATACTCGAAGTTCGAAGCAAATATAATATTTTGGCATTAAGAATAAATCCGAAATTTCATTCGTGTAATTTGTTCCGTTTCTGAGTTATTATATTCAGAAAGAGGAAAGATAAACATATATAACTCTAGATAGACATTTTTTTCCCTATGAACTCACAAAAATGTCTAAGTTAATACGCATGTACATTTCGAAAACAAATAATTCAACGATTCCGGTAGTTTTCTCTCACAAACTCTTTAATTAAAGTACCCTCCTCCCAAATAAAAGTTGTGAGCCTTGTCCAAAGTCAAGAATGCCACAAGTGCTCAGATATTTATTTTCAGAGGCTCATACAGGAATCTTTTGTGCTTCATAGTATAAGGAAGAAAATTGAGTATGCATTGTGAATGCCTTTTTTACCGATTGACTGAAAACAAAATATGATTCAGAACTAGATCATATACAAATTTCCTTTATAGAAGTCGTTAATACAAATTTATAGGACAGACAGTCTACTCGTTCACTGATTTCATTCAAAATTTGATACATATTTACAATTTAGATGTCGAAAATATTTGCTAAATTTCATTTATCTAGTTCTTTAGATTTTTGAAATTATTTTGTTCTTGTTATCTTGCGTTTTTAAGCTACTGTATTCAGACACAATCCTTTCAACCTGAGATTTTTCAGAAATTAGATCTTTTCAAATAGGGAGGCCTAAAACATATAGATTTCTCAAAATTTCTAAGAAGTTCTTTTTTTTAAAAACTATTATAATATTTTCTCTTTCTATACTTCTTATAGGAAAAAGTAAAAAAAAAAAAAAATTAAAGACTTATAGAAATTGTTAGCATTAGAAAAAATTGAGAAATAAAATGTTAACAAACAGAAAAATAATTTTCTTCTTTTTCCACGAGGGCAACTAAAATATCTCCACTGACTTCTCTAATTTTAAGCATTGCAATTTTATTTCTAGGAAGAATATAAAACAGAGAGGTAAAAATCATTGCCTTATGCGCATGCCTAAACTCCATCTCAATAAATTTTCTAATTGAGTGTTTGTAGCATTTACAAACACTGATGCCTCAACGTCACAAGGCTTTCTTCTACTGTAGCAACTAAGCAGGAAGTATGTACTCGAATCAAAACAACATAATAAAATTCTATAACTTCACACCGGCAGTTAGCAGAGAAGAAACATTTTGTAAACTAAAGCACACCGTTGACTTTTCTTGACTACAGCGTGGCATTAATAAAAGTAAAATATGTGTTTATATCCTCCGTCGTTAAAATTCTGGAGTATTTAATTTTTCAAAAGAGAAGGAGAAATAAAGCTAAAAGTACATCGGGGAGTCTCCTTGTCTGAATAATATTTCAGAAAAGAAACCACCCGAGACGTATACATGAGGAGTTAGGTAGCATGGGTCTTTCGCCGTTTCTGAAATAAAATATATTTTTGCCCAACTTGCTTGAACAATTTTTGAATTCTTTATATGCTATGAATGTTGCCTATTATACCACAGAATACTAATTTAAAAACTTATAAGAGCATTTTTCTAGTTTAGACACTATATCACATTATTTTTCGGCTTTCCTTATGAATATTTGCATTCTCTAAATGCTTCATTTGAATTGATTTGGGGAGTCAGGCAGCAAAACCTCCAAAGATCACGGTAAGTCCGCAAAAAAGTCCCTTCCTTCTATCCGTCTTCAGTTCCGTTTCCAACGGCTTGTGCGTACGTTGAATCCGACGCATACATAATTTCACATGTGAAATTATGTATATTACTACATTCAACTAGGTCTTCATATTTTTGCATTATCTGATTCACATGTGAAAAACAAATAGATAGATTCCTTTCTACGGATTTCATCCAAAATCTGATGGAAATCTATAATTTGGAGTTAAGACCACATAGCGAATTTAATCACTCTAACTTAAAGCTCAGTTGATTTATCATATTCGCAAACAGGTAGACATACATAATTCGCATCAAAAGGAGTGAGTGGTCTGTCCAAAACTTTCTCGCATATTCTCTAATAAACTTGTCATGAAAGAGAACGCTTTACATGGCTCTTACGTACAATAGTTACAAAATATTAATTCCTGGCGTGAATTTAGCATTTTTACTGAATATATCGTGTTATTCTTGGCGAGGTTTTTGGTGATAGTCATGGAACACGTCTAAAATCGAATTTGTGTTTTAGACATGTTTTTTCAAGCAATTGAAACAAAAATTTGACACAAAACGGCGCTTTTAGTCATAAAATCACATACTAGCTTTTATATATTTAAGTCATTTTGTTTTAGAATTATAGCGTTTAAATGTTGAGGAAAGTACAAACCGACAGACAATCAACCCATTGGATTTCGCACAAACTTTGACAGGTGTCTACATTATAGAATGTTAAAACTGTGCACCAAATTTTGTCGATATAGCTTTCTTCATTTTATAATTATCGTGGTAAAGGACAGTCGGACAGACGCACTTCATCTGAACAGGTTTTACTCAAAATTTGATTGAAATCAGCATATATGGTATGAAGACAGTACACCAAATTTCATCCTTATAGCTCAACGCATCAGGCTTTGTCACACACAGACAGACATTTT
This sequence comes from Argiope aurantia, assembly GCA_026543865.1. Classification (NCBI taxonomy): domain Eukaryota; kingdom Metazoa; phylum Arthropoda; class Arachnida; order Araneae; family Araneidae; genus Argiope; species Argiope aurantia. The sequence goes on from JAPMOR010057082.1 coordinate 90,869, forward strand.
TAAAAATTTGTTTTTCGAACTCAGGGAGATCTAAAACGTGGAGATTTGTCAAAATCTCGATTTCGAATATTTTGACGATTTCTATACTTTCTTTGCATTACATATACGAGAAAATAAAAATGTTTTTTTTTTTACGGGATTAGAGAGAAATAAAGCTTGGAGTTTCATAAAAATCTTGAGGTTCGAACTTTTTGACGATTACAACAAACCAGTTTCACTTCATGTATTTCGAGTGCAAGAAAGTAAAAAGATTTCAGGTTTATGCAAAAAAAAAAAAAAAAAAAAATGCAGTTTAAATTTAACAATATAAAATGGAATTACCCTCTTTTATTTCTCATGCGAAATTATCAGTTTCGCTATAAATGGAATGGTATGGACAGCTGAAGGGGAAAAAAAATCTTTTAGAAGCTTTTTGAAAGGTTCTGTTATACCATTAGAATTCTAAAATATCCGCTCGCTACTATGATTCTAAGCGTTCTGCTTTGACGGAATGTACTAATGAAGATACACGGTACCAAATGTCTTAATTAAGTGAACCAGGTGTGGTCCCGGTGGAGAATAAAATGTCTCTATTAGGGCATGTCTTCAGAAAGCGAGTTTGAATTCTTGATTTCAAGATTTTTCTGATTCAAGAAGATTTAATTTATTTTTTCCGATTGGAGATGATTAAACAAAATCCACCGTTACTAATTAGTTCGCTAACTACACTGGTGTGCAAAACTTAAGCAACAGGTATGTTTTTTGCCATAACTTCACGAGAAATCATCTGAGAAACATGAAATTCAGAAATGAGATACAGCATTTTGTTCTGAAAGAATGACGAAAGCATAGTTGCGCAGAAATGAATACAATGCATACAGTATGGAATCAAACAAAAAAATGCTTTATTGAACTCATAGTATCGTTACACATGATTATCTGTCCAAGAGGAAGAACAGCAAGCAGATGTTCCTTAGTATGGGATATGTCCTCCCCTTACTGCAATGGTTGCTTCGCACCGTCTCCCCATACTCAGCACCAGATTTTCCAACAGTTCTTGAGGTAAGAGGTGATCCTTCCCCATATGCGTCTGTTCCGAGGTGCCATTGGATAAGACTTCGTTTTTATGGATGACAATGCACGATCACACAGGACTCATGCTGTTGAGGAGCTCCTGGAAAGTGAAGATATCACTCGAATGGATTGGTAGGCGTGCTCCCCTGATTTAAATCCGATAGAACATGTGTGGGATGCTTTGGGGAGACGCCTTGCGGCACGATTACATCCGCCTGGGGACACCCGACAACTTAAGCAGATGCTGATTGAGGAATGGGCACTCTTACCTCAAGAACTGTTGGACAATCTGGTGCTGAGTATGGGGAGACGGTGCGAAGCAACCATTGCAGTAATTGGAGAGTATATTCCATACTAAGGAACATCTGCTTGCTGTTCTTCCTCTTGGACAGACAATCATGTGTAACGATTCTATGAGTTCAATAAAGCCTTTTTTTTGTTTGATTCCATACTGTATGCATTGTATTCATTTCTGCGTAACTATGCTTTCGTCATTCCTTCAGAACAAAATGCTGTATCTCATTTCTGAATTTCATGTCTCTCAGATGATTTCTTGTGAAGTTATGGCAAAAAACATACCTGTTGCTTAAGTTTTGCGCACCAGTGTATTTAATTTAAATATTTCATTATTAAATTTTTTAAACATTTAAATATTTTTAGTCAAATGTATACCCTTAATGTATACCCTTATTTACCGTTCTTATTCTGGACAGCTGAATAAATAAGCCTTTAATAAATAAATAATGGTTTTCTCCTCGACGACTAACAAGGTCTTGCACCCTTTCGGGAAGGCGGGTCGTCGTGGGCAGCGCAAATGTTTTCTCTTGTACCAGATACTAAATGTAGAGATATAATAAACTTCAATATAATAATAGAAATTATATTATTTTTCTGATGACATATATAAAAAATTTATTTTAGATTTACTGATTGTGTATGTTTATGAAACTGAAATCTTTCTTTCAGTACCTTACACCCCCTCTTAGAATCTGGGGATATTGTCCCGCCCCTTCTTGGTAGACCTATATGTATCTTTATCACTACACTCTTGCTCCGTGGTCAGAAAACCACTCATCAGCTGGCAACAACTACCTGATAAAACACCTCGAAGCCATCTAAAACAGCTACAAGCTATCAAAGCGAGCGAACTGACATCAAAGCCTCTTCACGCTATCAGCCGTATGACCTTCGGAACTGATGGCAGGACACGTCCAAGAGAGGAGCACATACGAGCGAGTGCTCAACTGGAACATTCCCCTTATCGGCCATCTGCGATGATAACATATCGCCCAGGAGAGACCCCATTTGGTTCTATTTCCTTATGGTCTGATGGAAACAAATATGTCACCTGTCGATTTTGGAAAAGATAAGACGTTTCGTTATTGTATACGCTTGTGTCTCAGGTGTTTTCTTTTTATAGCATGTACCATCCCTTTTTGTCATAAAGAGTCAGTAAAAATTACTCTTCACTCCCAAATGAATAATTACTTTTGTTTAATTAATACACAATTGTCTTGGATTACCGAACTTATATATCTTATGGTATTATCTTGGATAAGTGAATTTATAGATAGAATGGTATATTGGTTTAATGATTCTATAAGCAACATGCAGCCTTGTAAAGTACCAAATTCAGAGAATTGTATATACAAGACATGATTCCATTTGAATTTCTAATTGCTGAATGGAAACAAATCGTAAAACAAAAATTTCACAGAAGCCATAAAATAATTATTTATCATAGTTCCTTATAAAGCATAATTAATTTTTTTTAAAAAAAATTATTATGTTCAAATAATGTTAGGTGAATCTTTGATTAAAATACATCCACCTTATTTTTTTAAAAATAGTCTGTCTTAGATACGCTCCCCAATTTTGCACTAAAAATGGCGGCGGTGGCCTGTTGGTAAGCCCTCGGCTTATGAACCGTAGAGTTACAGGTTCGAGACCCGATTTCACCGAAGAACCGTCGTGCAAGGGGGTCTGTTGCACGTTAAATCCGTCATGCCAAATGTCCTCCTGCTGGTGTGGTGTGGAGAGGGGGGTGCCAGCTCAGGTGCCGTCCTCGTCATCTGACCACGGTTCAAAATTACGAGGTCCGTCCCCAAATAGCCCTAGTGTTGCTTTGCAACGTGACATTAATATAACTAAACTAAACTTTTCACAAAAAATAGGTGTATCTTTAAATTACTTAGAAAAATTGTATTTTGCATTGAAAAAAAAACATTAAAAATATAATCAAGTAGATCTGTAACTAATGAAAAAAATGTAAAACTATTCAATGTATACTGACCAGCAGTGATATTGTGCCCAAAGTCTTTTACATCATTCGAAATGTAAATTCAATTTTTGTTAAAAGTTACACATATTTTATGAAATGACGTGAATTTTCACCTAATATGCCTTGGTTGATAGAAGTTTGAGTTTTTCCCTCCAATATTTCTGCTGTAGAAATAATATTGGAGGGAAATATTATCCAAAGATCATTATTGTTGACATTGCATTATACTTCAGTGTGGCCCTTTGCTGTGAAAGTCAAATCATGATTTTGAGAATAATAAAAAGATTTTTTCTGGTTGCTAGGTACATTTCTTCTCAAAAAAAAAAAAAACGTTTAAATGAATTGTTTTATAATGCTTTGGTCATTAAGAATCAGGAATCAGAAAATACTTTGCTGACAATCTCAATGACAGCAATTTACCTTTCATGTTTTTTTGGTTTTTAATGAGAACCCCTTGACAAGAGATATAAAGGAATGACCATTACTTAAAATATTCGGTGAATTTCTTTAAACTTTTCCTCCTCGACTGCTATCATTATGCACCGAATTAAAATTTTTTATTTGAAACAGTTGCCACCGAACTAATCACTTTTTTGATATTTTTATCAATTTTATTTTGAATGCCCCATTAAATCATCGAACAAATTTCGCCTAGTCTTAGATAGCCCCAATAAGCTACACGCATAAAATTTTTCTGGATTTTTTCGAAAATAACTAATCAAAATGGTAAATTAAATTAGACTCCATAGTAAGGCACGGGCAATGTAATTTAATTAAAGTTGTTATTTCCCCATAATTAATCAAAATGTTATTTTTCTATTATTAATATATCATCACAATTAATTTAATAATTATACCAAATTTCATGACGTTAGAGCTTTATGCGCTCGTCAAAACTAGTTTTAATTAATTTAATCTTTCCCTCAAACACGCAAATTGTGACATTGGATATCAGCCCCACCAGTGAAACCTCGGATCAGAATCTCGAAGATATTCCACCTGTTATCCACCAGTATTCCAAATGTTGTTGTTGTTTCTTATGGCACTCGCTACGGACAAGCCCGCTGTTATGAAGACAGAGATTTAAGCCGGTTTGGGGAGAGTCTCTTGTTTGTTTAGCAGCGCCAACTAGGTCCAAGAGTACGACTTTGCTACTCACACATCACTCATTCGCTTGCACAACCCCTTTTTTCAGAAGGGCACATACACACATAGAAAAACCATGCCCAAACCGGGACTCGAACCGAGGACGTCCAGATAACGGGGACGACACGCTACACCTATGCAAGGACGCCGCGCATTCCAAATGTAACTTTTTCCTATTCATATATTAACTGTAATCATAGTTTGTGTCGGTGCATATATAGAAGTCAATACTAGCAATATCCTTCAGTATCCACTACTCATGACCACTATATCCACTACTAGTTTGAGTCCATCATCTAATTCACCGCAGATATAAAGGAATGACCATAGTTGAAAATATCTAGTAAATTTCTCTAAACTCCCCCCCCCCTTGACCTTTGGCATCTAAAGAATTGTTTTTGTTTGGCTTGAAATAGTTATCCCCGGACACAATCAATTTTTCGATATTCTTATCAATTTTGTTTTGAATGCACCTCTAAATCATCGAGCAAACTTCATCAGATCCTTTCCTAATATCCCCTTCCTGGTGACATTTTACCATTCCCTAGCCAGACATTACTCATTAATGATCAACTGTTTGAAACAATACATATTCTTGCATAACTATGCAAAGCAAAGAAACATTTGTCATGAAATAAACACTAATACCAAAGATCATTTTGCTATTCTCAAAAAAAAAAAAAAAAACTCCTTTACTTCTAAGAGTCAAAAATTTTAATGCCGATAAGGAATGAGCCCAGGAATTATTCTCATTCTCACAATCGTTCTACACCGACCCTCCCTGAGACACACTAATAAATCTGAAGAACTGGAACCCTCGACAGCATAGACGGGGATTAAGGTTAATTCCTAATGGCCCATCATTGGCCGCGGTATAACCCGCGGTAAAGAGGCCGCGGTAAATAGGTACATTCCGTGTTCGGCGCTTTTCGAGCCATGATAGCTCAGTCGGTAGAGCCTTAGGCTTTTAAACTAACGGTCCAGGGTTCGAGTCCCTGTACAGGCGAGTTTTCTTATTTATTAATAATCCGATCATAACAATTAAAGAAATAAGTATGCCAAATTTCATGACGTTAGAGCTTTACACGCTCGTCTAAACGAGTTTCAATTAATTTTAATCTTTCCCTCAAACGTACAAACTATAATTGCTATTTCAAATTATGATTTGGAGGTGCTTGTGACCACTTTGTCTCACCGTGGAACTCCGAAACAACTCGATGTTGCCATTCATTGATAAAGGTTAGCCAACCCCACGCAATTTGTGTACTTTATCCAGGCGTTGATAGCCAACCATCATACTGGAAACTGCTACTTCCCATATCTGCCGAGGGTGCGGGATCAATAAAAGCGTTAAAAAAAGATCGGAATCTAAAATACAAAAACTAAATAATGACTAAAAAACAGCATAAAAACTAAATGTAAATAATTCAACTCACCAAGAAAATAAAACAGTAGATCAATCACGTTTGTTTACTGCAATGCACTGCGCGTTTATTTTTCCCCATCCATTTTTCTGAAGAAAAATAGACGAATTAATAAAATAAGTTAATCAAAATTTTTAGAAAAATAAAATTAATTAATTTGAAAAGTTTGGACTTGTTATCTTTAACGATTAGCTTAGTTAGATAATTCTTTTGTTAAATTATCTATTCATTCATGATCGGGTCAAGTCCTCTTGAGGCTTTTAGGTAATGCACATTTTTTCTTCTTTCCCAATTACCAGATTTTTTTAATTATTATTTTTTTTTTTAATTTTAACACTATTCAAGAAATTTTAGATAGCAAATTTTGAAAAAACGAAGCAGCAAAAAATTAAATTGGGGATCACTTTCACGAGAGCTGATTTCATTATAACATGTATTTAAAAAATGTAGAATTAAAATAATTTTACACAGAATAGAAAAAAAAATCGAAATATTTTTTATATGATTTAAATATTATTTAATTATAAGGTTGGAAATTATTTTAAAATAATCAAATAACATTTCTTTTTTTTTTAGAATTATAAAAAAACGTAATGAAAAACTTGCAAAAGATAATTAATGAGGAAAGCTGTTTGAATAATTTACCAAGATGTAATGTTTGAATAATTTACCAAGATACTTGATTTTAATTTGAATAAGTTTTCCTCCCGAGTGCATTACTTTTGTAAATTCAATAAAAGTACAAAATAAAATTATTCCAAAAATATCTGAAAAAAATCTCAATCTCCCCCTTTCCCCCCATTTCAAAAGTGTGAGGGTCACTAGGTAGTTGCCTTTTTAATAATTCAGCACTGGATTCGTTTGCATATGTGGAATGACGTATAAATGATAAATTTTGCTTCGAAAAATAATGTGATTCCCCCCCCCCCCCCGCCACTATCAATGGATTAGTAAATGTAAATTTCACCCTTAAATAGCCTTAGTTTTTTTATAAGAAATTGTGACGTAAAAGCCATGTAACCCAAACTTCACTTATTTAGCTTTATCATTTTTTTTAAAAAATTATAATGTTTATATAAACATGGATAAAGCACCGATACGCCCTTTTGTTCATATAATTATAACAATTTCTGAGCAACGGATTAATTAGACAGATAAAAAAAATTTTAAAAATTCAGAATCAAGGAAATTTAAAAACAAGGATAAACGTCAGAATTTTTAATTGATTTATTCGGTGAATTTGTCGTTTCAGTCAGAAGATACCACTCTTATCGATTTACCGATAATTTCATAATATTATTAAGCTTTATCATGTCTCCAAAGCATTTGATGTCGTTTCTTTAAAGCATTAAATATAAAGATTTATCAATTTTGATATAAAATTGAGCTTCATTTCATTTCCTGTTATTATTGTCAGTGATTTTGGTTCATTAATAGCCTACGTAATTTGTATTAAATTTATAAAGTATTATATGCACAACTGAAATTTCATTAGTTATCTGTGATTTTAAGGGAAAAAAAAATTTTTTGCTTGCAAAATATATCCCGGAGAAACAATGACGAAAAAAAAAATTGGAAAAAATAAAGCAACTTTTTGTTTAAGCGCAAACCTTGCGTTAATGCAAACACTCTCCTTGCATAACATTTTTTCTTTTTAATTCTACATGCATTTTGGAAAGAAATTTTAAGAGTAGTGGGAAAAAAAAGAAAGAATAACATTTAAATTATATAGTGTTTGATTAATTGTCACTCTCAGACAGCGTAGCAAAATTGTATAATCAGAGCCTTTCCGTTTTTCTTTTCTTCCCCCCCCCCCCCAGACTTCCAAGAATAATCATACCTATCGTGGATTTTTTTTTTTTTTTCCTCCCGACTCTCTAAACCACAAATGCTCATTATATAAGATAGTTCATTCAGAGCCCGGATAGCTCAGTCGGTAGAGCGTTAGGCTTTTAACCTAACGGTCCAGGGTTCGAGTCCCTGTTCGGGCGCGTTTTCTTTTATTGTTATTACTTTTCCCTGTAATCCTCTATCATACTTTCTATTGTAGACAGCATCTTTCCTCATAAAATGGATTATGCACAGTACTACGCATGCGAAGATATTTATTTTCACACATAAAAGTTATGTGTTTCCTGTTATAGTGAAAATAACCTGTATTTGTGTAATAAATGCACGATCTTGATGAGCAATAGTAACGAAAGATCGATGTTTGGCGTGAATTTACCATTTTTATTGAATCTAGAGTGCAATTTTTGGCGATTTTTTTTGGTGATTTAAAACGCTAATTTAACCCTTAAAAGCCTGATTTCCAAAATTTAATTAAAAAAATACCAATGATTTCATTACAGTAGCCAGGTAAAGGGAAAAATAAATAAAAAATAGCAATACATATTTTATATACTTATTTCGAGTATATAAAATATCAAATATAAAAAAAAAGTAAGTACCAGTGCTTCAAACAAAACAGGTCCTTGCTGAAAATGATCATATTATAGTAAAAATAAGATACTCACCTACCTCAAAAGTACTTTTATTTTTCGGAAAAATGAAATGCGTCGAAGATTTATTCCACTAAACTTTCTTAAAAAATCTGTTACTCTTTCAATACTGAGAGAAAACAAAGTGTCATATTATTTGAATAATTTTGACATATGAAGTTTACTTTTTAAACTTTTGTTCAAAAGAACAGTATGCAATAGTAACATACATATATACAGACAAATCAAAACAAATCAATTGCGAGTGTACAATTCAATTTGAAAGTCCGGTATCAAATTTGAAACTTAGAACATTTAAGGGTTAAACAAAAATATATTTGATATAAAATTACAATTGTAATCATAGGATCATGCCAAATTTCATATATTAAAATAAATTAGTTTTTAAGTTACCGTGTTTACATGCATGAAAAAGTACAGATCAACAGAAGGTGAACCCTTGATGTATTCGGTTCCATATTTGATGCGGAATTACATTATAGATATAAAATCTGCGTACTAAATTTTGTCAATCTCTCAGTACTTTTTTGTAGCTGTCTTATTCACTTCTGCTTAGAGGAGTCGGACAAACAGACTTCCTTTTAAAAGATTTCGTTCAAAAGTTTATAGAAATCTATATATTTGATCTAAAGATAACATATTAAATTTCATCTATGAACTTCACGGGTCTGAAAGTTATTTAATTTAGTACTCTTATTCAAAAAGCTGTGCAATCGAATTCATTCAAAATAAAATCATGTATTGTTTAAATTAATTTTAGAATATTATTCAAATAATTTTCCCACTCAAAAAAAATAAATAGCTTTATAATTTTTTTAAAAGGATCGCTTTTATTATTACATATTATTTCTATTATGTTTAAAAAAGTTTTGTGATTTTTTTTTTTAGCATTTGTTTAAAATTACCTTTAAATTCCAGTTATGCATTCTTTTATACACGATATCTTGAAATCAACTTTTTAGAAAGTTATTTGCAATTGATTGCTTTGTTATTTCAGTTTGTAGACATCTGGTGCCTAAAACTATTTATATAAAAATTATATTAAAATCCATAAATAATATTTTGTTTTGAAAATCTGGAGGAGAAAATGGGCCCTGGTATTTTTATTGCCTATAGGGCTCTAAAAAATTTTATTTAGTGCACTGCATTTTAAACATTTCTAATACAGGGTTGGCAAGAAATAAGTTACCCACTTCAGAGGGCTCTAAAATGCGTTCTATTGGTCCAAATAAGATAAATTTGAACTACAGATTATTCAGATGATGCATTTTACATTTATTAATTAAAAAAAACATTAGTACAAAAATTCACCAATAGATGGTGCTGTGACACAAATGGCATTTATTTGCTTATATTGAAAACGTGAAACATAATTTGCTTTGCAGCGCATTTCTATTACCATTTTTCTTTGGATAAAAAAAGAAGACGGAAATTCCACGAACATTAGTTTCTTCTCTGTTTGCCATGTCTATGTTGCAAGAAAAGGCGTTACTAGTGAAATTGTTCTACCAGAACCGACAAAACTCCGTTGCAGCTCTAAAGGAATTTCGCCGTATGAAGCAAATACGAAGAGGTTCGATGTCTCCAGATGCCCTAAGCAAGATGATGCAGTAGAGGAAGGGGGGGGGAATCCCGTTTTCAGCGTCGAAAATGTTACGAGCAGTCAGTCGCCGCATAATAGTGTGAGTTTGCCAGTTGTTTCCCGTGTTCTGGATATGGCGTATTCAACTATACGAAAAATCGTACGGCAGATTTTGCATTTTTATCTATACAAAATCAAGTCTGTGCACCTGTTGCAGGACGAGGACTTCAGTTCCTTGTACGAATGATGGTTGACACAACTTGGCAATGGAACATTCTGTGGAGTGATGAGGTCCACTTTTGCCTCAATGAACAAGTTAAACCCACAACTGTCGAATTTGGGCAGAGGAAAACCTTCACGTTATCCAGGAACAACCCTTGCATCCTGAAAAAGTGGCAATATGGTGTGGTTTTACAACTACCTTTATCATTAGACCGCATTTCTTTGACGAGATAACTTGGAATTCAAATCTGTTCCGTCACAGGACAACGGTACCATGATATGCTGAGGGATTTTGTAATCCCAACTCTTTTACATCGTGGATGCCTTCAAGATATCATTTTCATACAGGATGGTGCACCACCTCATATTGATCGTCGTGTAAAGCGATGGTTAATACAGCATTTCACAGAAGCACGATTTATCAGCCGTCATTTCCCAATAGCACGGTTTCCTCGCTCGCCGGACATCACCGCTTGTGACTTTTGGTTGTGGGGTTATTTGAAGGACAATATTTAACGTCAAAGGCCATCATCTCTACCAGATATGAAGAGCAACATTTGGCGCCGTATTCTTAATATTCCGGCAGACACACTCCAGTCATCTATAGAAAATATGGTTCTCCGACTAGAGCATATTGTTGAAAACGAAGGAGGACATATTGAGCAATTTTAATTTTACTTTATTTAACAATTATAAACTACATTAAATGGTTTTATGTGTATTACAACGCCATCTAATGGTGAATTTTTGTACTAATTTTATTTATTTAATAAATGTAAAACGCATCATCTGAATAATGTGTAGTTGAAATTTTATCTCATTTGAATCAATAGAAAGCATTTTAGAGCCTTCTGAAGTGGGTAACTTATTTCTTGCTCACCCTGTACAGGAAGTCCTTAGCAAAATATCTAGGCGCATGTAAAATCTAAATATTATTACTGGTAACATGAAAAAACATTATGAAGTCTTAATCTGCAGAACGACAGGCGAAATCTTTTGGTAAAACAATCAAAGGGCTAATAAAGTACTTCCTTCCGTTACTGAATCATTATTCTCCCAACTGACTTGGTTTTTCTGTTCTGTCGTTTTCTGGTACATTGCAACCACAATCGAATCTAGAAAATCTTCCCCAGTGTCCACTTCACACCGAAATCGAATAAAGCCGTCCGTTCTTTCCTACCGTGTGACAGTCACTCCAATATAATGCGGCCGCTACAATGAGTCAATGCAAACCGCGACCTCTTACAACAAAACAGAGTTCTGTTAGGGCCGACACACTGACTTTTTTGCCAGCCTGTCGATCTTTGTGTCATTTGGGGAGTGTGGGTCAAGTGACCTCATGCGTAACTGCGATGAACTGAAGAGATAACAAGGTGAAAGCGCGTTCTTTTTTCTTTCCCCTCCCTCTCTTTTTGGAAGAAAAGAATGCTTTTCAGTAGTGGTTTGACCACTATGGTTTTTCGTGTTTGTTAAGATTTATTTTCTCCTTTCCAGCTTTTTTTCTGATGCAGTATTTTGTCCACAACTGAGTTGCATGCACCAACTAAGGCTGGATTAAGCTTTCTAGGGGGCATTAGGGAATAGAAGTATAATGCCATCTTCCAAAATTCAGATATATTTCTTCTGATTTCAATTTAATCATTATATGAACAGTTTTAAGTAGCAAATTTTGCCAAAATTAATGAATCACTTTCAAGCGAGTTGGTTTCAGCATAGCTAATATCAAATAATAATGTAATTTGTTTTAAAATTGAAAAATAATTTTATAAAAAACATAGTAAAAAAAATTGTCAAAAATTTTAAACTCATTTTTTATTTTTTTCAATTATAAAATCAGACACTTTTTTAAATAATAAATTAGCATTTTTTTTTCAAATTATAAATCAATTTAATATAAAATTTATAAACGATAACTATTTAAATGCAGTTAGAATGCCATGTCATTCGTAAATTCAATAAAAGTACAATATTAAATCACTCCGAAAAGGCTACGAAATATCATCGCCGTTTAGCCTAATTAATAATCCGGCTCTGTACACATATCCATGAATAATTCTGCTTTTTTTTTAAATTCAGAATTTAAATAAAGGGAATTTTCTTTATTCCCCTAAAATGTATTGAAACAATAATTTTAAATTTTTTATGTTTCTATTCAGAAATTACAAACTACATTTGACGAAGAATTTTTGGAAGTTCTAAATCTAAAGTATTAACGACTAATTAAAAAAAAAAAGGAAATGAGCATTATGGCAGATGCATTTCAGGATATAAAAAAAAATGTTCATGGAATGGTAATTTGTTAAACAAAAAAATTGATTACCAAAAGAGTATTGTAAGAAATTAAATGACCAATTGAAACAATCTTCTAATGTTAAAGAGAAAATAGAACCACCAGTCCACAAGTTCCACTCCATTTTTAACTAAAGCCTCTTCTTACGATACCAAAATGGAAAAATTGGTAATAAAGCTTATTATTTTATGAAATGAAAGATTATTTAATTCAATGTAGTTACATAGCACATGCAAATATGTTTCATAGTTTCACTTCAATGATGTGCTAAACGATTTTTTTTTTAAATTTGTAATTCAAACTTGATTTCTACACCACTATGATTTCTAATTAAAAAGAAATTTTAACAAAATTAAGCAGCTTCATCACAGGAATCATCTTTGGCAATGGTACTGTCATTCTTACTCGATTCCAGCATCCATTTATATCTGTGGATGCTGAAATATTTTTATAATAAATAGAGAAAGGTAAAAAAAATTAAAAAGAGATCGAATCTTTTGTCTGCTCCATCCAATGTTAATGTTAGCAGTGAGTAATCTACAACGTTTTGGCGTGATAAAATGAGTCAATTAATGAACGATCATTTCAGAAGAGTTTCAATTTCTAAGAGTTTAGTTTAGTTTAGTTATATTAACGTCCCGTTTGAAGCAACACTAGGGCTATTTTGGGACGGACCTCATAATTTTGAACCGCGGTCAGATGACGAGGATGACACCTGAGCTGGCACCCCCTCTCCACACCACACCACATCAGCGGGAGGACCAGTTTCTAAGAGAGATAAAGTTATAATTTTTACGTTTTCTAGAACTTTTATTTATTTTTTGTCATAGGTCACTTGCTTGGCCTGCATTAATATTTATAGATAGGTATAGATAGATAATATAGATTATATCTATATCTATTATAGATAGATATAGATAGACAGATAGATAATATTTATAGATAGATATATGGGTTTAATTAATGTAAGAAAAATTTATGCTTATCTAGTTACAATTCTAATCATATTTCTATTTTTAACATATCTAAAATTATAATTAAATAATTTTTGGCTTAACTTTAATATAAAACCAAAGTAATAAATATGTAGTCTTCTATAGAACAATGTCGTTACTGCCTAATAAGGTCACTGAATAAAACATATAATGATATAAGAAGGACATATAATTAATAAGTTTGGTTAAAATCGGCCCAACCGTTTAGAAGAAGGTGTGGCATACATATACATACATAGCCACAATGACTTTCATTCGTATTAAGATTACAAGAAAATTATCATATATTCTCTATTATCATTGGTCTCAGATTCCGTTATCGATACAAAGAAAACCGGGATCACACGATATTAATTTTAGCATGCAAAATTGCGTAACATCTTGTATTAATGTGTGTTGTTTCGACAATTGATGTAAAATGGCTACAAAAATAGACAATATCTGAAAAACAAATTTTTTTTACTTAGATTAAAATATCACGTTTTTGACAGAATGTCTTCATTTCACATTTTTTCTGATAGCATCTCTATAAAACTTTAAACTCCCTCCCTTTAATATTTTTTATTTTTATTTTATGTACAGCTAAAAGTACGAAAAAAAAATTCAATAGAGAGCACCGCCTTTTTATCACCATTCTCTTTCTCATCTTATGAGTCATGCGTCATCTTTTTTCATGGCCCCATCTCATCTTGGCTGCAACAATTTGCGATTTTTATGCCGAGAGGGGCCTCACGGGTAATAAAAACCAACTCTCATCTGATTGTATTGTGAAGTTCGGATTCTCCAAAACTTTTTGGCAATTCTCCACAAGAGCAGACCTCATCCATTTTCGATTACAGGGCTCGGCATATGTTGTCCTGATTTGGTAACCAAAGCATGCTCTCAACAGTTTCTTCCAATGAAGTTTTATAGTTCGTTTGGGTTCGAAAAGGCTTTGTTGTAATAAAATTTATAAAACGAACAAAAGGAATCGAAAAGAATGGTAGACATGAATGAATAATTTTTTTATTAATATTAATAATATTTTTCATTACTTTTATACGAAATATACAAAGTATTGGAATCATTAAAAAATTCGATATCGAGACCTTGAAGGATTTCCACATTTAGAACTTTCTTGAGCCAGAAAGTTTGTTTTGGTTTAGTTCAGTTATATTAACGTTCCGTTTTAAAGCAATATTAGGGCTATTTTGGGACGGCCCTCGTAATTTTGAACTTTGGTCAGATGACGAGGACGACATCTGAGCTGGCACCTCTCCCCCTCTCCAAACTTCCACACCACACAAGCGGGAGTCCTGAGCCAGAAAAGCGCATTTTTAAGCGCATACTTGTTCGTCTTATGTGTTTCGGCTTGTGAACACAACTACTCAAAAACACTTTGATCTAGAGCGGACGAAATTTGGTTGGCGGTCTTCAAACAAAAATTGTAAAATTATATCAAACAAAAAAAAATCCAATTTAAAAAGTTGGCCTGTCTGAACTGTCAGAGAGCAAATACTCACGATAGTTTCCAAATACAATAAACTAAATAGATAATTTGACCAAATTTCCCGACGAGTTGACTTGTCTGTCGGTCTGTGCCTTCGTATGCATGCAAATGTGGTAAGTCAAAAACGCAATATTAAATTTGGCATGGGATTCTATAACTAAAATTGTAAATTTGTGTCTAACTACACAGACAACATATACTTCTCATTATTATTATTAGAGAAAAATGAAGGTCAACAATAAGAAAGAAGGTTAACAATAGTTTCAATGATTAATATTTCCAATTTTTTTCATTATTTTAATAATAATGAAGTTCCTTAATAGATTTAGATGGCTGATAATCAACCACATTATCATGATTATATAATGTATTTGAAATCCCAGGACGCTCTATCATTTTAAATACGTTTAGGGAGCCCCGATTATTTCATCGTTCAGGTCGAATGGCTATAAATCTAAATTACGAGATCTCAGCCCGACTTACTGGAATGTAATTTTAAAATGGGATTTTAAATGAGTGCTCGATTTATGAATTGTTCTTTTATTACACCAATTCCTTCCTAACGGAAAAAGCTTAAAATTTGAAAAAATCCATTTGATTTTCAAAACAAACCAACAATAAATAAATAATAATAAATGCGATGCATATTAAATGAGGTAATGCTATTTAAAAGTCTTTCTGTAAGGAATTTATTTTACCGACCATCCGAGATCTTATTCTTTTTTACACCAGAATTAAAATACAAATAATAATATAAGGATGTCAAAAAGGAGCTATTTCTATGCATGAAGAATTCGATGTATTCTTGACTTGAATAGCATCTATAAATAAAAAAAAAATTAATGTTTGTGTGCATATTCCTTATGCAAATCAACAACTTTTTTTCTGGATTTTCATGAAATTAGGGCATATGTGTTCTTCAAGACATAAGGAAGGTCATAACAAACTTTTACAAACCTAGAAAATAATTAAAAATTAGGCTAATTAAGATTTAAGTAATATTTTGATGTTTTTCGGCTAATGATATTATTACTTTCAGAAAAATAATTTTTTTAAATAAAATAAATTCAGAAAAATAAATTAAAATTTAATGAAATCCGTAGAAAAGTCATGATTGGCGGGCTGTATTCCGATTTTTTCCTCGTAGAAAATGTAGAGTGAAATAGTTATTTCTAGATTTCTCTCAAGAATTGGGAGAAGACAACATAAATGTCTTTTCAAGAATTCACCAATTCTCATAAAAATAAAAATTGAGGAAATCGATAAAATGATTAGTCTTGGAAACTCTGTGGTAGTTTTTTTCCTCGTAGAAAATGCACACTCAATAGTGTTTTTTATATTATGCTCAAAAATGAAGCATTGTGGACAGTAGGCAATCACTGAATATGCATCTAGGGCTAATGAGTTCTCATAAAAATTAAAAATTATTGAAATAGGATCAGTGCCTGGGGTTGGGGGACTAGTTTTTTGGATTTTCTTATTATTTAAAATATAAAGAAAGAATATATGCATTGTCGGCAGAAAGCGAATTTAAAGTAACCTATTATCATTTGAAAAAAATGGAGGCTAAGTCACAAAAACAAGATATTTTCTATCTCAAACAAAATGATAAGAATACAAAGGCAGATTGTGAAATACGATAAATCAAATTGTGCTACTTGAATATGTCTGTCAAGAAAGACTTAAATAAATGTTTACTGAAAATTATCTGCCAAAAATTGACCGCAGTTCTAACCTATTTTTGTATAAGTTGTCAAGATAATTCTCCCCACCAGCAGCCAGCAGGAACTTATTTATAAAATATGTTCCTACACATGTTCTTTTAATGCATTTTTGTTTCAAAAATTTCAATTGATCCTTGATTTAGAATTTCCTTCTTTTGTTCCTTTTCAAAATCAAGCTGTTATTATTATTTACGCTTTTATTTAACTTGATCTCTTTTATGTTAGTTAAGATGGAATTTCGTCATCCTTGCTATACCGGGGCTTCTGCATGCATTAGCGGTCCGGAATATTTATGTGCTGTTAATGTTAAAACAATATTTTTAACAATAACTACAATATTTTCACAATTTCAATTATGAAAGGATTGCTTAATTTTAACTAAAAATTTTTATTGAATTTGGCGCCATCTTGTGACGAATTTGAAATTTTTTTTTCATAATATTCCATAATAATTATGATAATGAATAAAGCGATGTATATATTTATATATACAACAATATGATAAAATTAACATTTTAAAAAATAAGTTTTTTTTTAATACGTTAAAATAATGCGAAAAAATCCCTTTCTTTTTCTGAAAATTCTGGAAGTCAAACCAAAATTATTTTTAAATTTTAAGCCCTAAAAGCAACATGAAAAAGGAACTAAGCCGTATTGATTACGGCAGAAAAGAAAATTCTTTCACATTCATTAAAAATTAAAAAAGAAAAAGATTGTGTTCCAAATTCTAATTTACATATTATTTTGTTTTAATCACCATTTTGACTTTCAGATTTTTGGATTAAAAAAATAAGTTATTTTCCATTTCTTATTTCATGCGAATAAAAACATGTTTCTAAATGCGTTTTTTTTTGTACTAATTATCATTTGGTTTTTAGTTTTTAACAAAGTAAGCAGGAAAGTCTTCATTATCTAAGAATATTTTTTCCGCACAAATTTACTGTTTTTTTTTTTTGTTTGTTTGTTTTTTTTGGTAAAAAAACGTCTCAATGTTTTTGTTCTAGCAGAAAATTTAAAATCTAAGTTAATAAGAAACAAGCCCTGATATCAAAAAATCCTACTGAAGTCAAATTTTTATTTTACGATATGTCATGAAAATGGAGATCGGAGACGGCCACTACCACTAACTGGGAGGTATAAGCGTTTATATGCAATAAAAATTGGTAAAATTGCCTCAATGGTCAAGGAGGTGGTTTGTTTTTCTCATAGAGGAATATGCAGTGAAATGGTGTTTTCAAGATTTCTCTCGAAAATGGAGGGTCCCCAGGGGCAAGCGATCATTGATGATATATTTGAAGGACATGAGCTTTCAAAAATATGTATAATTATTCACTGCCATCT
Source organism: Argiope aurantia (assembly GCA_026543865.1). Classification (NCBI taxonomy): domain Eukaryota; kingdom Metazoa; phylum Arthropoda; class Arachnida; order Araneae; family Araneidae; genus Argiope; species Argiope aurantia. The sequence goes on from JAPMOR010057082.1 coordinate 108,917, forward strand.
GTAACGTTAGGCGGAGTTAAAAATATTCATTTTGATCTGTTTCATTATCGGAGTCGATACCCCCAAATCTGTTTTGGCGTCTAACAACCAAAACAGTTTTTCTTTAATGTTTCAGTTTATTGATTTATCGGTGTGCAATTAAACCTCAGCATGAATTAATTTCAAAGGTCAATGATCTAAAGGTCTGTAATTTTTTATTATTCATTATATTCTAACTTTACAGACCAAACTGAAGGTTAATAAGGTTATTATTAATATTTTCTTTCGATATTTCGTTTTAATTTGTAACTGGCATTGCATTTTTTGTTAGTAAATCACTAATTGTTTTAGTCTAGTTTGAGGGGCTTGAGGGGTTTTGATTTGAGGGGTCATGAACATTAATGACAGTGAAGATGCCATTATAAGAAAGCAGAATTTCAGTTATTTTTATATATTTTCATCTAAAATATACTACAAATGATAATTTTTTGTATTTCCTAAGTAATCTGCTAATTCGTATGATATTTTAAGCTTCAATTTTCACTATTAAACCTATGATAATCAAATCCAGAAATATTGTTAGTAGGGAAGCAATCTGTATAGACGGTCACATGAATTTCTTTTAATATGAATTAATATTGTGGAAGTCAGTACAATTGTTGTCGCTCTCGTGCGTTTTCCCGTAGAGGATGTACTGTGAAGAAGTGGTATTGTAATTTCTTTCGAAAATATAAGATGGAGAAGGACAGAAAACTGGAGTTTATACAAAAATCGACTTTTTCAAAATCGGTTTTCAAATTCAATATTTCCGGAAAAAAAAAAAAAAAAAAAAAAAAAAAAA
>JAPMOR010057082.1:109836-129496 GCA_026543865.1 Argiope aurantia
AAAAAAAAAAAAAAAAAAAAAAAAAAAAAAAAAAAAAAAACGAAACCAATATCAAAATCAAAGTCAAAATATACATAAAAAAATGTAAGAAGTACATATTACCATATTACGTACATAAAATAATGAAAACTCAAATAAAAATTTCAAATAATATCTACATTATTTTCGCTAATTTTAATTTCTCATAAGAAGATAGGATTTTAAAAAACATAAAATATCCACTGGACGGTGTATAAGTCTTGTTCTTATGTTGGACACAATATTGTCTGAAATTTGAAATACTCGTTCCCTATCTACTGAGCTTGGTTTTATTGTTTCCATGACATCAAATAACAAATCTAAGTTTTTTGTTCTTTTATTCGTTGTATCAAATAATGTTAATTCATCTTTCAGTGTCTTTGGATTTGTGAGTTTTTCCTCATGAATTGATTTTTTCATTACTTTTTTTTAAAAAAGCATTGCTCTGATGAGTAGTTTCTTCGATTTTCTCTTCATCAGTGTCGGTTTCCACATCAGAGTTTGGAAATATTCTGGATAATATCTTTCCAGATAACTTAATAATTTCGGTTTTTTGATGCTAAAGAAAGTACACTAGATTTCTTCACTGAACTAGAACTGTTTTGTGGATTTTACAAATACTGCGAAAGAGTTGTTACTTCTACTTGTCATTTTCTACTTGTCTACATTCTTGCATTCGTTCTTCTAAAGCATATAATAATTTCAAACTTATTTCAGTGTTTAAATTTTTTAGTTCGTTTATCAGAAATTCAAATATACTTGTTAATAAATTGGCATCTTGTCGCCCTAAGCCTTCAGCTGCTAGACAAATCGGTCCCAACCGATGAAATTCAAAATATTTGTTTTTTGTTTTTGTTTTTTGAAGAAGAAGAGGAATATCCAGGCGTTCTGGAAAACCGGTTTCCTTAATTTAAAAACCGGTTTTCAAATGTGACGAATTCACCTTAAAAAACCGGTTTTGAAAAATAGTCAAACCCTATAGGCAACCATTAGTGAAAATACCCAAGGGTCATGAGTTTTCATATGAAATATAAATTTTTGAAATAGGAGCAGTTGTTGAGGCTGGGCACTCTCTCGTGTTTTTTATCTCATAGAGGATACACAGTGAAGGTGTGTTTTTGAAATTTCTTTCGAAAATGGGAAGTGGTGAGAGACAGGTGGTTATTGATTACAAATTCAGGTTTACAGTTTTTCGAATTTGATGAATTGATTCTTTAGTTTTCTTAATTATTTTAAATATATAGATTTGATTTATAATTAAATTCTAAAATATTAAAATATTATATCTTTGTAAGGACCACACAGTTGTATGAATTTCATAACTTCAGCGAATTAGGAAAAGAAGGAACATTTCTATATTTACTAACAGAAAATTTTTAAACATGAAAGAAATTCATGTAAATAAAAGCATTCGAAAACGCCTCATTTCGTTCATAAATAAAGAAACTTATGAATTACCTTCTTTTGGTATAGCAATTTATCCCTACTATTTTGAGTAGAAATACGAATATTTAAATAATTTATATATTTTGATAAACTGAGAAACCTTTTCACAACTACGGATTTTTCTTATTTATACTAATTTTAACCGTAACTCGTTCAAATATCAACACACAAGCAAATCAACCGTAGTTGTTTATTAAAGAATGAAATTGGCAAGCGTATGAAATTAAAAAAAAAAAAAAACTTACTTCCGGATTCTGCAGCTGGGTGAGAATCGTGTTTATTCAAGCTTTCTGAAGTAAATTCTTGAATGTGAATTAACTGAAACGTTTTAAAAGAGGTCATATCTACTAGATTCCTTTTTAAAAAACATCTGCTTCAAATTGCCGAGTTTGTAAATTACGAGTTCATATGAACTCAGGAAAATATGCTTTTTCTTTCTTTTTAAACATATATTCATAGTGTTATTCACTTCAAAGGCATTCATTTGCATACGTTTGTTTATTAGTCTTTTTTTTTTCACATTTAAAAAAATGCTGACAAAACATATGATTTCCGTTTTAATAGGAAGTGGAAACAGTAATTTTAAGTACAGTAAGAAAAATCGAATCCAGCAATGATTATGCATTTCAAAAAAAAAAAAAAAATGTAGCATTAACAAAGACTAAATAGAAAATTTCTGATACAAAAAAAAAATATTCAACTGTTCCCTTGATGTGGGGAAAAAGAAAGATAAACAGAAAATAGAGTAATAAGAATTTGTTAAGAATACTTTTTAATTTTTTCTATAATCATTCCTTTTTAATAAAAAGAGTTGTTTTATTACTTTTATAAGTATAGAAACAAGTGTAGAAAATTGAAAAGAATTTTAAATATTACATTTTATATATTACAGTTAAATTTCAAAATTAATATTACAAATTTGTAAAGTTTAGAGAGAAATTTAATTGGAATTTTTTGTTATTTTAAAATTTGTTACGGATAAAAAATTTGTTTAATCTGAAGTCTTAAAGAGCGATTGCTTATATTTTATGTATGTGCTCATGTGTGCTTTAGTTATACATTCTTTTAAAACCTAACAGGTGTTTCTGGCTTTTATTTCATCGTACAATAATTCACTGGAATTCGCTTGAATGACATAGTCATTCCAAAAATCTTATATGACATTGTATATGAACTTATATCAACTTAACATTATATTATAATTATATTACATAAAACCAGCTAAAAAGTTATGTCAGCTTTAAATATTACATGAAAACAGCTAAAAAGTAAGAAATTTCTCTTCCATTTTAATAATCTTTCTAGTCTTTTTTTTTTTCTAGTTGAAAGTCAAAATTTGGAAAAATAAAAGAAAAGTATGACTTATATTCAATTGCAAATACTAAACAAAATTAAGAATTTTTTAGATATCTTTATAAATTTAAAAACAATTGTCAACGACTATTGCTATTTTTAAGACAATAAAAATAACGCGTAAATAAAAATAACGCTCAATTTTCAATTAAAATAATTAATATATGTCGTCAAAGTTATATCCCTTTAGAGCAAAAGATATTTGGATGTACGACTCATCGAAATTTTGACTTTCTAAATTTAATTTGTTTTGACGAACAGCAAAAACAATAAATTTCGATTTGGGGAAAACAAATGCTGCATTTCTTCAAGAAGCTACTAATAGAAAAAACATAAAAAGTAGAATAACATTTGTTTTCAATTCGCCATTTTGAACGAATGATTATAAGCAGTTAAAGCAATCCATTTGCTTGAATGCAGATTCGTTTTCCTTTGTTGTGAATGAGAAAAACGGAGTAAGACGAGCATAAAAATAACAGCCATGAATATAAAACGAGTAATAAATCAGAACCTTATTACCTCTTATATCCTTAAGGATCTATTTTATTACGGCGGAACCAAGAAAAGCTGTTCTTTCCCTTTCCAAAATTTTCGAAAACTTTCGGAATTAACAATCCGTTTAAAAAAAAAGCAAACGATATTCTACCCAGGAATAAAATAAAAATAAAATAGCAACGATATTCTACTTTCATTCTTTCTAAGTATATTTTTCTTTCTCCCTGGGAAAAAGAATAATTTAGTAGTGGCAACATGTATAAATGCATGAGTTGGAAAGTTCTGCTTGTGTGGAATTATTTTTATGTACGTCACATTTTATTCTGGAATTCTTCCGCTTTGTTAATGAGGAAAAATTCTATTTAAGATCCCCTATCTTTCATCAACTCCCGCGTTTTGCATTAAAATGTAATTACTGCGAAACAATACAGAGCTTTTTATTATCGTTTGATTTTATCTGCCTTTTGTTAATTCTTTTTCTTTTACTGCTAAGCCTATTTTAGTTCTTAGTGTGAAAGGATCATTAAAAAGAGTGGGAAACTAGAAGCGTAAGAATTTAATTATGAGTTCACTTAGTTTCCATGGAGTTTCTTAATTTAGTTCTGAATTCTTGTGTCTAAGCTTATCTCTTACTGCTTTAGTGAATTTTTATTTCTGAATGGTGCTTACGCGTTAATCCGGTCGCATTTAAATACACATTTTTCTAAAAAATTTAATCAGCAAGAAAAAGCATATTATGAATTTTATCAGACAAAATTTTTTGAAGCATTATTACTTTTCTAATACTTTACTAGCATTATTATTAAAATTACTATTCTTCCAGTCTTATGTGTTAAGAAAGGAAATCTGCCATATCACATATATCGATAAATATAGACAATTTTGTATGATTTCAAAATTCTTTGAATGCCATTGCTCTATCTGCATTTTCTTCTATTTGGCGCATTTTTACTGCAAAATCTATTAAGGTATTTTTAACATTCGTTAAAAAAGAATTTAACATCATGGAATTAATCGAGTTTAGATTGTTCAAAGAATTTTAAGCCCATTTGTTTCTTATTTGTGAGATGCCGAGTTTTTGGCAATTGCTATCATAAAGATTGGCTTAAACCATTTTAAATCCATGTTTTAAAAAATGCTTAAATATCAACAGGTTCATTCATCTTACAGATTAATATACTGTTAAGAATGCAATTACTATTATACAATTTCCTTGCCATGTTAGTCTTATGATTGACAAATGCTCCTTAATAGGACCAAACCAGTGCTACAAATTTGAGTGACTTTGGCAACAGTAATGAGGATTTAGGAGAATACAAGAATTGTGACCTTATTAATAGCCGAGTTCTGAACATTCATCCAGAAAATTCCATCCGGCAGAAAAAGTCGAAGGTGCTGTGACAAGTTAATATCACTGTAGTTTTGACTTTAATGCAAGCTAATAAATTATTAGATAATGAGTAGTATTGATAATGCTGTTATTGTTATTTAATTGATATTGTGTAGTCAATTTTAAAAGTCCTGTTTTTGGCGCACATCTTCGCTATGTTTTTCTTACGTCCTTCATGCTTTCTGAAATATTCATGGAATAAAGCTTTATTTTCCATTATCAAATTTGTTGAACTAAATTCGTCCTACACCGCAAGATAATTTTCTTAATAATATTTATTACACTTTGTTCGATAAATCTTGAGAAAATCTGAAATGCATTTCATTTATTTTTACCAAAAATATCCAAACATCTAATCTTTTTTTTTTTAACTTTGTTTCAAATCTCATATAGAAAAAGTTTCTGTTTTTCATTTTTTTTTCATTGAAAGCAAACTCATATGATTACTTTACAGAATGTTTTGGCGACGCGGCAGAATCTCTTTCTATTCGTTATCTGCTCAACGATTTTCGTACAGACAATTCCAATACACATTAAATTCGTCAGGATCGAATGCCTTCGTATGGTGTATAAGGTGTGGAGAATTGGAGATGGGATGACAACGCTAATGTCAAACTTCTCATTTTATTGAGATAAAAAATCACGAAGAAAGTCCCTAAATAGGCTACCTTTAGCATCTGAATGAGACTTTTAGATAACTAATTTAAATTTATCTGAACCTAAAATCTACCATTATAAAATTTTCGTTGGCAGACATTTTGCACTTCATTACTTTTCTCAAAAGAGACACTAACACATTTAATCTAAAGTAAATTAGTTGACTTATACATAAGCCTTTTATTAAAGAATATTTAATTTTAAATTCCTATTGTTAAGATTTTAATTTAAAAATCATTAATAAATGTTGAAGTTTCATTATCAAGCATTTAAATTTATAACATTGATAATAAAGTTTTTGAATAGAAGTAACTATTAACAATTTTGAATTAAAAATATCATTGATAAGAGTATATTTCAAAATTTCCTTTCTTAAAATTTTTTTTTAATGAAAAGAACTATTAATAAACTTTTTAAATGAAAAAAAATCATTCATAAACTTTTGAGTTTATCTTGGATTCTTCTTCGTAAAAAAAGCTAATGTTCCACAATTATTGTGATAGATATTGTAAAGTGGATGTAATAACGTTTAACTATTACACATACGCCAATCTCGGAATTGAAGCTTTCTGATTATTTTGCAACATTCGTCTGCATAAGAATAAAATGCCAATACAAAGCTGCAATTTTTGCAATGGCGATAACCCAAGAGTTCTGGAAAACAAAATGTATTCTTTACTTTTGATATTTCCTGAGCTATATAATGCTCGCCACAGTTTCAAAGGCATTGGCTGAAATCAGGAGCCCTATTCTTTAATTCTACCACTAAATTATATAACCAGGACATTTTTTTTATCTTTTTGTTTCAAAACATTTTAATTTAATTATTCTCCCAACTTTGCAGAAAATTCAGCATATGATTTTCTTTTTCTGTCTTCTTCCTCTTCTCCTCCCCGCTCCCACCATCCTTCTACCCAATGTTCGCAAAATGTGTAACTAGACGCCTCATGAACACGGAAAGCTCAGTTGGTAAAGCGTTAGGCTTTTGACCTAAGAGTCCAGCGTTCGGGTAGCAGGACGGGCGGAACTTTTCTAAGAAGACTCATGTGACTCTGTTTTTCTACCTTCCATGTCCCCCTCCCCAGAGTCCACAAAATGGCAAAATTTATAATAAGATGGTACCCGAGCCCGGATACCTCAGTCAGTAAAGCATTAGACTTTTAATCTAATGTTTAAAGTTTTAATGTTTGGGCGGTGGGTAATTATTTTAAGAAGAATCATATGAATTAATTTTTCTATTATTCAGTCCCATGCCAGTCTCCGAAAAGTCAACGAAATCGCAAAATTTGCAATGAGGCGTTTCCGATCCCAGATAGCTCAGTCGGTAGAGCGTTAGCCTTTTAAACTAACGGTTCAGGGTTCCAGTCCCTGTTCGGGCGGCAGGTAGCTTTTTCAAAAAAGCTGATGTAAATTCCTTTTTCTGTTTTTTCCCTCTCATGTCCCCCCTCCCCAGAGTCCGCGAAACCGCAAAATTTGTAAGGAGAGCTCAATCAAAGTGCGTTAGGCCTTTAACCTAACTGTCCACGGTTCGAGTCCCTGTTCTTGGAGCCGGTAACTTTCTTAAGAAGATTCAGGTTCATTCCTTTTTCTACTTTTTCCCCTAATATGTTCTCCCTCCCAGAGACAGCGAAACCCAAATATTTGTAATGCGATGGTTTTTGAACAAAGATAACTCAATAAGAAGGTTCGAGTCCCTTCTCGGACGGCCGGTCACTTGTTTAAGAAGGCTCATGTAAATAACTTTTTCAACTTTTTTCCACCTATATTGTACTCCCCAGAGTCCGAGAAATTGGAAAATTTATAATGCGAACGTCGCCGAGACCGGATAGCTCAGTCGGTAGAGCGTTAGGCTTTTAACCCAACGGTCAAGGGTTCGACTTACTGTTTGGGCTGCAGGTCACTTTTTTAAGAAGACTCATGAAAATTCCTCTTTCTATTTTTTTCCACCTACATCCCCCTCACCAGAGTCCACGAAACCGCAAAATTTGTAATGAGGAGGCCTCAAAGCCCGGATAGCTCAGTCGGTAGAGCGTTAGGCTTTTAATCTAACGGTCCACGGTTTGAGTCCCTGTACTTACAGCCGCTTACTCTCGTAACAAGACTCATGATAATTCCCTTTTCTATTTTTTTTCTTCCTGATATGTCCTCTTTCCAGAGACCGCAAAACCCAAAAATTTGTAATGACGAAATTTCGAACCCGAATTACTCAGTCGGTAGAGCGTTAGGCTTTTGTCTAATCGGTTCGGCGTTCTAGTCCCTGTTCGGGCGGCAGGAAACACTTATAAGAAGGCTCATGTAAATTCATTTTCTATTTTTTTACAACTATATCCCCGGCCCCATAGTAGGCAAAATCGCAATATTTGTAAAGAGACGGTTAACGTTTCCGGTTAGCTCTGTCGGTCGAGCATCAGGCTTTAAATGTAACGGTGCAGGTTTCGAGTCACTGTGCGGGCGGCTGGTTCCTATTTAAAGGCCCGGATAGCTCAATCGGTAGAGGCTTTTTTTTTTTTTTTTTTACTTAACGTTCAAGGGTGTGTTCTTGTTCGGGCTACCGGTCACTTTTTTAAGAAGGCTCATGCAAATTTCTTTTTCTATTTTTTTCCACCTGTATTCTCCTCCCGAGAGTCCTCGAAACCGCAAAACTTGTAATGAAACAGTCTCCGATCCCGGATAACTCAGTAGGTAAAGAATTAGGCTTTAAACCTAACGGTCCAGGGTTCGAGTCCCTCTTTGGGTGGCCGGTCACGTTTTTAAGAAGGCTCATGTAAATCCTTTTTCAATTTTTTTCCACCTATATGCCTCCCTCCCCCCCAGAGTAGTGGAAACAGCAAAATTTGTAATGAGACGGCCTCCGGGCCCGTATAGTTCAGTCAGTAGAGTGTTAGGCTTTTAACCTAACGGTCCAAGGCTCGAGTCCCAGTTCGAGCTTCCGTGCAATTTTTCAAAAGGCCTCATATAAATTCATCCCCCCCCCCTTGTATCCCCCTCTCCAGAGTCCTCGAAACCGCAAAATTTGTAATGAGACGGTATCCGAGCCCGGATAGCTGAGATGGAAGAGCGTTAGGCTTTTAACCAACTGTCCAGGGTTCGAAAACCTGTTAGGCGGCCGGTCATTTTTTAAGGAGGCTCATGTAAATTCCTTTTTCTATTTTTATCACCTATATCCTTCTCCCCAGAGTCCTCGTAACCGTAAAATTTATAATGAGACAGTTTCTGGGCCCGGATTGCTGAGTCGGTGCAGCGTTAGGCTTTTATCCTAACGGTCCAGGGTCCAAGTCTCTGTTCGGGCGGCTGATTACTTTTTCAAGAAGGCTCATGTAAATTCCTTTTTCTATTTTTTTCCAACTGCATACCCCTGCCCAGAGTTATCGAAACCGCAATATTTGTAATGAGTCGGTCTTCGAGCACGGATAGCTCTGTCGGTAGAACGTGAAGCTTTTAACGTACCGGTTTAGGGTACGAGTTCCTGTTCGAACGGCCGGTCACTTTTTTAAGAAGGCTCATGCAAATTCTATTTTTTCCACCTGTATCCCCCTCCATAGAGTCCTCAAAACCGCAATATTTGTAATGAGACAGTCGGCGAGCCCGGATAGCTCAGTCGGTAGAGCGCTAGGCTTTTAACCTAACGGTCCATTGTTCGAATCCATGTTTGGGCGGCCTGTCATTTTTTAAGGAGGCTCATGTAAATTTCTTTTTCTATTTTTATCACCTATATCCTTCTCCACAGAGTCCCCGTAACCGCAAAATTTATAATGATACAGTTTCCGACCCCGGATAGCTCAGTCGGTACAGCGTTAGGCTTTTAACCTAACGTTCCAATTTTCGAGTCCCTGTTCGGGAAGGCGGTCTTTTTTTTAAGAAGGCTTATGTAAATCCTGTTTTCCACCTCTATTAATCTCCAAAGAGTCCGAGAAACCGCAAAATTTGTAATAAGCCGGTTTACCAGCCCAGATATCTCAGTTGGTAGAGCGTTAGCTTAGAACATAATGGGCCAATTAAGAGTCCCTGTTCGGGCGGGGGTCAGTTTTTTAAGAAGGCTCCTGTAGATTCCTTTTTCTATTTCTTTCCACCTATATCCCCCCCCCTCCCCAGAGTCCTTGGAATCGCAATATTTGTAATGAGGCGGCCTCCGAACCCGGATAGCGCAGTCGGTAGAGCGTTAGGCTTTTTATCCTAACGGTCCAGTGTTCGATTCCCTGTTCGGGCGTCCAGTCACTTTTTTAAAATGGCTCGTGTAAATTCCTTTTTCTATTTTTTTCCACCTAGATTCCCCTTTCCTGAGTCCTCGAAACCGAAATTTGTAATGAAATATTCTCTGAGCCATAATAGCTCAGTCGGTACAGCGTTCGTCTTTTAACATAACGGTTCAAGCTTCGAGTTTCACTTCGGGCGGCCGGTTTTTTTTTTTAAGAAGTCTCGTGTAAATTACTTTTTCTATTTTTTCCCACCTATATCCTCCTGCCAAGAGTCCGCGACATCGCAAAATTTGTAATGAAATGCTCTCCGTGCCCGGATAGCTCAGTCGGTATAGCGTTAGGCTTTAAACCTAATAGTCCAGGGTTCGAGTACCCGTTCGGGCGTCCGGTCTCTTCTTTTAAGAAGGCTGATGTAAATTCCTTTATCCATTTTTTTCCAACTGTATCCCCCTCCCCAGAGTCCTCGAAACCGCAATATTTGTAAGGAAACAGTCCCCGACCCCGGATAGATTAGTCCGTAGAGTGTTAGGCATTTAACCTAACGGTCCAGTGTTCAAGTCTCTGTTCGGGCAGCCGGTCACTCTTTTAAAAAGGCTGATGTAAGGTTCTTTATCTATTATTTTTCTATCTGTATCCTCCTCCCTTGTGCCCTCGAAACCGCAATATTTGTAATGAGACGGTCTCGGAGCCCGTATAGCTCAGTCGGTAGACCGTTAGGATTTTAATCTAATGGGCCAGGGTTCGTATCTCTGTTCTGCGGCCCGTCCCTTTTCTAAGACGGCTAATGTAAATCCCATTTTCTATTTTTTTCACCTATATCCCCCTCCCCAGAGTCCTCGAAACCGAATAATTTGTAATGATACGGTCTTCGAGTCTGGATAGCTCAATCGGTAGAGCGTTAGGCTATTAACCTAACCATCCAGGGATTGAGTCTCGTTTCGGGCGTCTTTTCCATTTTTTAATTATGCTTATATAAATTCCTTTTTCACTTTTTATTCCGCCTGTATCCCCCTTACCAGAGTCCTCGAAATTGCAAAATTTGTAATGAGACAGTCTCCGAGCCCGGATCGCTCAGTCGGTAGAGCGTTAGGTTTTTAACCTAACGGTCCCTGTTCGGGCGGTCGATCATTTTTTTAAGAAAGCTCATGTAAATTCCTTTTACTATTTTTTTTCCACATGTATCTCCCTCCCCAGAGTCATCGAAACCGCAATATTTGTAATGAGCGTTCCACGTGCTCGGATAGCTCAGTCAGTAGAGAGTTTGGCTTTTAACTTAATGGTCCAGGTGAGTTCCTGTTCGGGCGGCCTGTCACTTTTTCAAGACGGCTTTTGTAGATTCCTTTTTTTTTTTAGAGCTCCTAGTATAAAGCATTTTTATTGGATAATGTTTTAGAATTGATTTTCATCTGATTTCATATCGTTAGCTGCAACAGTAAGTGCTAAGAGATGTTTTAAACACGTTTTTTTCAAAAAGAATTTTTACTTATAAACATTTTCCTGTTTAAGAAAACATTTTCATGTTATAGCATGAAAACTAGTTTTTCTTTTCTTAATTCAATAATTCAAAAATTATATAAATGATTTTTTTGGATATTATACTACACAATGACTGGGGAAAATTTAATTAATTTTTAAACAATCAAAATTTTAACCAAAATTTTGAAAAAAAAATTTTTTTTGAAAGCAAAAATTTTTTTGAAAGCATTTTCTCTCCAAAATGTAACTTTATGTAGCAACTTTGCCATTCTATGATAAATCGGTCCATCATGTAAAACATTTTTAGCTATTCAAGCATCATGCAATTTACAAACGATAAGTCAATCTATTCCAACTTATATATAAATGTATCCTTATTGTTTCTATCGGTACAATTTTTATACATACAAGCTATACTCGCGTCAGTCTGTTTTGTTCATAATAGCAAACGATTTCTTCTGCCTTACGATGTTACATCTGCACAAATCGTTTGCATCAAGGAAAGAAACCTACAAACGGTGCATTTTTTCTTATAAATAAATGCAATTCAATTCAAATTGCAGACAATTGACCATTAGAAAGAACGGTCAATCAGTTACCCTTTTGCGGCTCTTCGGGTGTAATTTAGACATAATGTCAAATCATAGCGGCGTTTATGTTGATCTTCATGGTTTGCTGCATGTTAAATTGTATTATTTAAATAGAACACTGAAGGAAATAAAAGTAACGTTTTGTTATAATTTTTGTTTCATTCTTTGATTGTATTTTTTAAACGATTTTACGTACAATGAACTTATGATCAGTTTGTTATTTCTGTGATATTGTATTCCAGATTTATAATCATTTGATGGAACTCAGATTTATTTAGTGCTAACTGCCCATGGCGACAAGTGAATCGCCTGGAACACAGGTGATGCTTAATTTCAATTATGCATAGTTTTTTCATGATTCCTTCAAAAAGCATTTTTAATCAGCACATTTTGACAGGCATCAAAGTCATGTAATTTTAATAGCCTTACACATATTCCTTTTATTGGGAGCATCGACTTCCTTAATGGATATATTTAAGTCCCATAATATCGTTGAGCCAATAAAAAGCCATTGTTTATGAATGTAATTTATTTTCTTATTGCAAAATATCTTTCTCGGTTCTCTAACTTTACTTTCTTATTCCTTGTTCAAATTGCGCAGATTATAAAATAGAATTTTTCTTCCTTAGCTTTTAACGATAGAAGAAAAACACGAAATCAAATATTTGGTGGTACTGTAAAGAAAAACTGAAATTCATTGCAGAAAATTATGCAAAAAAAGTTAGTATAATAATAAAAAGACAAATTTTTGAGTTTTAAAATGGCGTAAAAATCAGTTTTCTGCCGTTACTTTTATGATTTATTGTCGGGTGAAGTGTATCGCTATGTAGAGGGCAACATCAATACATACGTTTTTATTAATAATAGTTATGAATACAATTTCAGATGATTTGGAATATTTAGTTAAAATTCCGGACAAAGAACACTAATTTCGAAACTGTCCGCCAAATTTGGGATGTCTGGTTCCTTTTCTTGCTTCGGACTTTCCAAATTTTCATTATATTTTTGAATAAGAATAATAATTTTATATTTAAATAATATTTTTATTCGCAATTCCAATCTTGTGTGTATCTTTGAAGGGCATAGCCTATAATTTAAAATTTTAACTGCGAAAAAAGTAAGATTCTTGTTATTGTAGCTTAATCTTGTAGAAAAATGTCAAAACAAAAAATTTTATGAAAAAAACTTATGAGAGAAGTTTTTTCGAAATTTCTAGAATTCTTTTTAATAAACGTACTTTTGTATTATTAATCGCATACCATTGGTGAGTTATAGTATGAAAGAGTCTATTAACGTATATTTTTGGCGATTTTTTTGGCCGCTGAATGCGGCTTGTACACAAATGTGAGAATCCCAAAATTTTGATCGCCTTTTTTTGAAACCAAAATTTCACACAGAACTGTAATCATAGCAACAAAATCACATACCAAATTTTACATATCTAAGTTATTGCGTTTACAAGTATTATAAAATACAGATCGTCTACCAATACAGGCTGTCAATCCCTTGATAGTTTTGCTTCCAAATTTGATAGCAATTTCCAATGGATTCGATTTCATGTGGATTTCGATTAACATTTAATAGAAATCTCCAAATTTAGTGTAGAGATCATAAAAAAAATTTCATTCGTCTAGCTCAAAGCGTTCCTGGGTTATAGTGTCCCCAGACCGATGTACATTGTTACAAAATTGCGTTTATCGGTCTCAGAGAAATCTGGAATGAGGAGATTCGTCAAAATGGCGAGTTCCAAGTTTGTGATTATCACAAGAGTTTCTCTATGTATAAATAACATCGTATATGAGAAAGTAAAAAAGGGGAGAAAGGTTTATTTTTTGTAGCTCCAAATAAAACCTTTTAAACAGACTTTCCTTCTTAATTATTATTGTTCTATTGTGGAAGAATTGCATTGAAAAAATAAATAAAAGCAACTTTATATAAAAAATATATCTACCCAAACTCTATTTAAGATCGGGACCGACAATCAATTTTTCTAATCTAAAAGAACAAATAAATTAATACAATCTAATTGGAAAACAACTTTTTCACATTTAAAAATAATCATTTCAAAATTAAAAATTTCACTTTGATAATTTCAAATAAAATTTCATTAACTTTTAAGAAATGTAAAAAACAATCGACAAATAACCTTGCTGAACTTTCATTTAAACATCTCCTTCAAATTTTAAAGATGTATAAATCAAATAAAAGGATGAAAAAAAAAAACTTCCTTCATAAAGTAAATATTTTTTAAAAATCAAATCAAGCTAAAAGATGTTATTCGCTAAGCAAACAAGCGTCTCTGAGTTGAGAGATTTTTTTTTTCTTCTCAAAAAATATTAAATATCCTTAATCTTTGATCACATTTTCTACAAGTTTTCTCAAGGGAATAACTTAACTCAATTTCCTTTTCGACCTTTCATGTTTGCTTTACTCAAGAAAGTTCTGTTTGCATTGCTTTCATAAATCGGGGCTATTTGCTTTAATAATAATAATAAAAAATGGCAATATCAAAGGTTTTTGTGTGCGCTCCATTTTAATCTTGCTTTTTTTTCCCTATTACCATTAAAGTCTAAGGTAAATTACAAATGTAGAATTCCATCTGTGTTACTGAATATCTGTGAAATGGGTGAAAATAAAAATTAACTCAATTTACACGAAGAACTAAACATTAGAGTTTAATGTAATTTTTAAGACTAATAGAAAATCTACATTAAACCAGTGGGAGTGGTCTTCCTAAAACTTCTCGCATACTCACCAATAAACTTCTCATGACAGAGAACGCCTTACGTGGCACTGGCGTACAATAGATAACGAAATTTTTTTGGCTTGAATTTAGCATTCTTACTGAATCTATCGTGTCATTTTTGGCGAGTTTTTTGCGATTAATCGTTACCATACATTAATATTATCCAAAAATCGAATTTGTGCTTTAGACATCTTTCTTTCAATCGATTGAAACAAAAATTTGATGCAAAAATACACTTCCAGTCACAAAATCCCATAACAAATTTGAAATATTTAAGTTAATGCATTTTTGAACTATCGCGTTTACGTGTTTTTGAAAGTACAGATCGACAGACAGTCAATCCGCAGTTGGATTTGGCCCAAAATTTGACAGGTGTCTACACTTTAAATGTTAAATCAATATACCGAATTTTATCTATCTAGCTCTCTTCGTTTGGTAATTATTGTGTCAACTTATATTCGAATCGAATTTCCTCTGAGCAGATTTTATCCAAAATTTTATAGAAATCTAGAAAAACTGATGTAAAAAACATATAGCAAATTTCATCCGTCCAGCTCAAAGCGTTTTTTCAGTTATCTTTGTCATACATAGACGGGCGGGCATTTTTCAAAAACGTGTTTTTCGAATTCAGGGAGATCTAAAACGTGGAAATTCATAAGAATCTCGAGTTCGGATTTTTTTTTGACGATTATTATACTTTATATTAGATATACGAGAAAGTAAAAAAGAGTGCATTTGATCTCTTTTCATATAAAATATAAATTTTCCGTGGGGTTCGTTTGGATAGTGGAAGTGATATGGTGTAAAGAACGCTCAATCAGCAGGTGGCAGTAGAGAAAGAAACAACGACGGTTATTTACACGAAGACACACAGGACAGCCCAAAAGCGACAGCTATATACAGCACAGAGACGACTATCTTCAGCCGAGACGTGTAGCATACAGCCAGAATCTACTGCAGACAGTAGCGCACAGCTCAGTTCAGCACGAGCTTGACTCCGTCGCTTCCGACTACTTCGCTCCGTCTTCGGACATCTCCGACTCGGACTACTACTGACTGACTTCGTCCATCTGGAGCTGCAGCCCCTTTTATAGGTCTCAGGAAGCGGGGCTAGAAGCCACTCAACCAATCAGGAACGGTTCGGTATCTCGGTTCCTACTGGACGGATCGGGAAAATTCTCGAAGTTTCGGGTATAATCTATTTTGGCGCCAAAGTCGCCAAGTCGCCAAATGTTCGTCAAGTTTGTCGCCAAGCTCTGGGACCTCTGATATGACACATGGACTCTGTCCATTACCGATGACTTTTAAACAGTCTTTCTGATAGTGGAACAAACTATGCTGGGAAGCCGAATTGCAGGTTTGTAACAATATTTTTTCTGTTAATGATTTAAAGACTGAATTTTGAAGAGAAATTGTAAATTTTTATGAAGATGGAAATTTTGATAAAAGCATTCATTTATCCAACATGATTTAAAAAATCTTATCAGTATTGGCATGTACAACAATTTTTATCTACTGTTTGTTTAAAAAAACTGAGGCTATCGGTTTGAAGTGATTTTACCCCGCGAAGGAGATGATACGTAGTAGGCTAGATGTGCACATTTCGAGAATTCATTGTTAGACTTTGAATTTCGTCCCATCAGATACGTTTTCTTTAAGTTCTTTTCTTCTTATTATTATTGCTTGTTATTTTGAACCTTACTATTACTTAATTTTAATTCGACAGGATTATTTATTGTTTATATTACTAATTCAATTTTTCGGAATATGCTGTTTGTTATGCCAGTTAATCTTATTGATAATCGAGGTTTTCTGTATTACTAAATAAAAGATTCCTCATGATCTTCCATCCTATTGTTATTTTGATCCTGGTACATGCGTAAGAGCGCAGATAGTTTCCATTCCTGAGAACAATCTGTATATATACTTTGTTTTAATCCTCGCCATAATTGATTTTATAATAAATAGAAATAATATGAAATATCTCTCTAGCATTAGAATTGAAAGAATTCTTTTATATATTTTTTTCTTATTATCATTGGAGTAAAGCTCAAATCTAAAGTAATGCGGAACTCAAAATTATTACGTTAAAAATTTCTATTTCAGTTGACACTTTATGAATTACGTATTTTCACGAAAAACACTTCGTCTTTTCTTTGTATTATTCTAAGCGAACACAAACGGAATTTAACTGATTAAAATTAGGACACAAGTGTGATTAGAATGTAAAGTTCTCTCAATTAGGAAAAGATTATTATTTATTTTGTTTATGGGCAAATGGCAACAGACTCAAATTTACCTTATTGCATTGATTCAACGGGAAACTTGTACCACCACATCAGAATTACATGAATTTAATTATAGCTTTTAATTTTACTTGGACAAGAAGTAAAAATAAATTTAATTTGTGATATGATCGAGAGTCCCTAGTAAAGAAAAATTTGATGAAAATAGAATGTTTTCTCATGAAAAGCAAAAATAAAGATTTTAATTAGAGAGAAACAAAACCATCCGCAATGCTATAAAAACATTCTTTAGTCGAGAAAAAAGAATTGATGAGCAATATTAATAATAATTAAAAGTTCACGTCTGCATTGTTCTCGGTTTTCAAATGCTTACGTTTATTAATTTTGTGGTATCTGTCTACTTACATAGATAATTTAAAAAAAACCCGCAAAGAATAATATAATTATTAAAAGTAATCTTCATTAAAAGTAATTTAATCTAACTTATAAATAATGTCTTGAATTAAACTAATTGCCCATTAAATTCTGTTAAACGTAATTGAACTCAAACATTCAGTTTTTCCAATCTTTGTTAATTAAAAATGTCACGAACAATTAGTTCTGTTAGAACAAAGTTTGATAAATAGATTAAATTACTTTTAATGAACACTGTTTGTTTTTGTTTTTAATAATATAATTACACAAAAACATATATAGATATTTTTTGTTAAAAAATTAGTCGCGGAACGAAGAAGATAAGGTAATTAAGAAGTGTAACTAAGAAGAATTCTTTTTTGCAATATTTCTGTTTAAATAATTAAAGATGTAATATTGTGGTTTTACAAACATTCAAGAGTTCTACGAAATTCAGATCTGCAAACTATTTTTCTTTATGATTTTTTTCTTCTTTTTTCATTTCCCTTCCCCCCCCCTTTTTTTTTTCTTCTTTAATTTGAATCCTGCTGCTCAACAATTATAGTTTTGGTAATTTAAAATTGTATTTGAGCAAATTACTTGATAGAAAATAATAAAAAATAAACTTGACAAAAATATTTTAGTAGTGCTATGGTAGAAATAAATCTGCAGTAATAAAAATAATTTGTACATGTATTAAATTTAGAAAAATCAAAAATTTAAATATAATAATAGAATTTTCCGAAGTTTCAAAATAAATTAAAGTATTTTTTAAAGCCTTTCTAACAAAAAAAAAAAAAAAAAATGAAAGATTGTTTTTACAAAATTTAGGAAAAATAATTTACTTTTATTTTTTTTTAATTTTTAAAGATAATTATATAAAACTTGAAAGTGATCTATTTTTTCGAAATTCCCTATTCCAGCTGATTTGGGATAGCTAACTTTTTTTCAATATATCACAGCTTATGGTTTATAAGATAGTTTTCTTACTATAAATATATATTCGCCACTTACATTGCATTCCAATGTTTAAAACCATACCATTTTATTTGAGTTGTATTCCAGCTTTTGCCAGGAAAATAATATCCTGTTATTCATGCTGACGCACTTTATTTTGGAGTAGCAGAAAATGGAAATGTTTTCGCTAACACTCGCGTCAAGATAAATGTTCGCTTTAAAGAAATGACGTGCCAAGCACATAAAGCAGTATGATTCTTCCATCCAAATGGTTTTAGAATGCAATATAAGCATTTTACAGATTATTTGGCCTTTTGCAGTTGCTTCCTATCATGAATATCTCTCATTTTCAAAAAATAAAATATAATATAATATAAATACAATATCTTACAGCTTTTGACAGAAATGTTTGTTTCAGTAATGTCAAATATCTTTCTTTTTGTAAATCGAGATCCGAATTGTATTATAAAATATTTTTAGTTATTTCTTTATCGAACTAGAAGATGTGTCGTGTGTGTGCTGTTACTTTATTAACAATATCTCAGACATGACTGGAAAGTTTTATTAATGAAAGTTGCAAGTAGAAAAATCTCATGCATATTGGCAGAGTGTTTAAGAAATAAAAACAAATAATTATTTATAATTCATGGTTACATTAAAATTTTTGCTTCTTTGCGGGATCTTCTTTATCCATAATCAAAATTAATCATTAAAATCAGTTTGAAATAAACAATGAACTGCTAAAAGCAAAAAAAAAAAAAAAAAAAAAAAATGCTGGATTATAATAGTAATTTGTACCAAATGAAGCGAGTATGTTATGAATCAGAAGATCTCAGCTCATTAACCTTTGCTACAATCCACCATAAAAAATGTAAATAAAACGTGAAGTAAAAATGTAAATAAAACGTGAAACGTGAAATAAACGTGATCCCATAAGTAACTATTATTCATGCTTAGTTTTAATCGCCGTGGTTGAGAGGCATCACAGGTAGATTGGCTAAAAATTGTTATTAGCTTTGTTGCCAAACATATAAATTTGTTAAATTTACAGTTTTATGTGTCATTAAATAATAGGAATGTTAACTCTTTTTCAAGTATAACTGGCCATTTCACATTTGTTTCATTGCATTCAATCAGTTATTACAATGTTTATAAGTATCGAGTGATCTTAAATAATATTATTTATAAACTGATAACCACAAAAGCATGAAAGTAAATAAATAAAGGTCTATTTTCCCACAAAATTATTAAATTCAATAAATTAAATCTCTATATTGATTAAATTTAAATTTTGTTGAAATGTGAAACTAACTTGGCTGGTTTATTAAAAAGAAAAGAGGGGGGGGGAGGGCCGGACGACTCATAATGTATGTAGCTATTGGGGATAGCGACTCGCAACGTTTGGGTACGTAGCCGAGTAACATGACCACTAAACAAATGTGATCACTCCTGTCCAGGAGCTGTTTTCTGGCTTATAAAGCTTCACCACATTACTCCCTTTCCAGAGAGTCGGAGGTGAGACGAACGATATGTACATTACCAAGGGCCACAGAATGTCGAAATCCGTCTCTGACTGGACATAACCATTACGATAAATAAAAGAAACAGAAACGCCTAGTTTCTTAAAGAAATGGGAAGCTATAGGCGTGCTTTGTTCCTTGATTTTTAATCTTAAATATTTACATGTCTTACTACTA
>JAPMOR010057082.1:144442-218175 GCA_026543865.1 Argiope aurantia
TCTTATTTCGTGATCCAATTCCACTGTCTCTACTTAATTAATTCAAGAGAAGCTTTGTTAAATTGCAGAATCAGCTAAAAGTCTAACTATCCCACACTCCGCGTGAAGAGGCAAAATACCGCTGATGAGGCAAATTCTTTTTTTAAAATCTCCCTGTGTTTCCCCTGCCTTCTCCGCGCGTGTAACGAAAATCCTTATCGAAATCTCGTAATATATTAGCACTATGAAG
Source organism: Argiope aurantia (assembly GCA_026543865.1). Lineage (NCBI taxonomy): Eukaryota > Metazoa > Arthropoda > Arachnida > Araneae > Araneidae > Argiope > Argiope aurantia. The sequence continues at coordinate 144,672 of JAPMOR010057082.1, forward strand.
AAATGTTTTCCCTATCAAAATCATAGGTTATATAAGACCAGGGATAAAATGTCCAAGAGCTTTTTCCTCATTCCTTTTCTGCATCGTTCTGTGTGCTCATCGCTTGTACATATGCCTGCCTCTTAAAAATGAAATAAAACGACGTCACGAAATAGCAAGTCTCTTCACTGTCTTCAAACTGAATTCTGCTTCACAACAAATAATGTTACACACACACACACACACACACACACACACACACACATACACACACATATATATATATATATATATATATACCTTTTTTATTTAATAAATTCAACACAAGCTCTGTAAAATTGCTGAAATCGACAATTCTCACACTCCGAGTGGAAAAAAATCGACCAAGATAGTCAAATTCTTTTAAAAGATCCCTATAATTCCTTTACCTAAATCACCAAGTGTAAAGAAATCCCTATCAGAATCTCATGGTATATAATCAATGGAGAAAATGTTTCTGTCTCTCTTTATGTTCTTTTCTCTTTCGCTCTCTTCTGCTCTCGTATCGTTTGTGAACGTACGTCAGTTCATCCTCGCTTCTTGTACGCAAGTTATGTCTCCCATGATGGGATAAAGCGAAATTAAAAATTTTCAAAGTGTTTTTTCTCTTTGGCCATGACTCTGCTTCAAAAATATGTGTTTACATTACATATATATATATACAGGTGGTTATCAAAATAATGGAAACACTTGTGAATAAAAGTGATATTTTTGAATGAGCTTCGTAAGCATTAAAATATAATAATAGTCACGTTTTTTTTATATAAATAGCAATGTATATATTCTGGTAGTATGTGTTAACTTTATTGAAGTTCTGTAATTCAAGGATTTTTTTTTCAAAAGTGTGAAATGTCGAATCTCTCAGATTTTCAAAGAGGACAAATTGTATTAGCCCGTCTAGATGGAGCAAGTGTGACCGAAACAACCCAACTTTTAGGCGTTTTTAAAGGTACGGTGTCTAAAATCATGACAGCATACACACAGAGCCGCAAGGCAGTTCAGAGAAGCTCAGTGAAAGAGACCGACGGGTATTGAAACCCATTGTAATGTCTAAAAAGAGAATAACTGCAGCAAAAGTGACCGCAGAGCTCAATACTCATCTGAATTCTCCAGTGTCAGTGATTACAGTTAGAAGGCACCTTCATAAACAGAACATTTATGACAGAGCAGCAATTCCCAAGCCACTTGTCACAGATGTTAATGGTAAACGTTGTCTACAGTGGTGTCACACTCACAAAACCTGGTCGATTGATAAGTGGGAGAAAATAATAGGGTCTGACTATCGTGTTTCACACTTTTTCCTACAACAGGACGGGTGCACGTTTGGGGCACACCTGAACAAGAGTATGATCGTGATTGTCTCCTTCCAACTGTCAAGAATGGAGGTGGATCTGTCATGATATGGGCAGCCATGTCGTGGATTTTTGTTGGACCAATCGTAACCCTGAAAGGAAGGATCACTGAGGAGAAGTATAGAGAAATGTTAGCTGGCCAGGTCCATCCTATGATGCAAACTTTGTTTCCTTCAAGAGATGGAATTTTCTAGGATGATAATGCTCCTATCCATATAGTTAGACTTGTCTAATCAGGGTTTGATGAGCACGAAGATGAAGTTAAACATCTGCCTTGGCCCGCACAGTCACCCTATCTCAATATAATTGAACCGTTATGGTCTATTTTAGAGCATTCAATACGGAATCGATATCCTCCACCGGCATGTCTCCCAGATCTTTCCCAATATCTCCAGGAAGAATGGTACAATATTCCTCTAAACACTATTCAACACTTGTATGAATCGATTCCTAGGCGAATCCAAGTTGTATTGCCTGCCAAAGGTGGTCCTACACCATACTAATAAAGGATTCTTTATAAATCTAAGGTGCTTCCATTATTTTGATAACCATTGTATATTAACTAAAGAGTATAATTTCCCTAGAAGTTTATTTAATATAGGATAATGATAATACTATCTTTTCTGAAGCCAATTGAACACACTTTACTGTTTTCAGGCTCTATATTTCTAGTCTTCTAGTAAAACGCTCAGAAACTTGTAAAAATTTGAAAAAAAATTATATAATACTCCAAAATATTATCATGGCTTTGCCAGTATTTCTTTCTAGAAATAGTTCATAGATTAATACTGGCTCACACTCAAAACAATTTAAGCGCAAAAATCGCTACCACAGACATTATTGTATTTTGTTACATCATTCTAATAGACACACGACGATTCATTGAAATAAATAAAATTTCTAATTTTTCTATAGCTAACGAAATATAAAAAAAAACTAAGATCCTAAAGAGATTATGGACTACACTTTTGAACAAAAATATTTTTTATTCATGTTACTTAATGAATCAAAGTGACGCAAATAATTGCATAAAAGTCTTTATTCTCAAATTAGGGCATTCCTGCATTCGAAAAAAAGCTTTTATTCCCACTCTTTCTGAATCAGACGATTTTTGTTCCTCTGAGACAGCTGCCAACGGTGAAGAAAAAAGAATATGTCTCAAACTATTCAAATGATCGTGCCACACGATGCATCAGAAAAAGTAAACAGTAAAATAAACATGTTGAAAAGAAGACTGGCATTTTGATTTACAAAGAATCTGCCGTAGTTCGTGGATTTTAAAGTCACGGTTTTTATTGTACAATAGCCGCGAGACGAATTGCATCACAGAAGCTGTAAAACGTGTGGCTGTGTCTGGTTTTAAGCACGAGCTGCAATTGTGTTGCATGTGACGAAGTGGGGAAAAGTTTAGCGGATAAACCGTTAAATTGTTCTTGAAATGTTCTTTTCGAATGAAAAAGAAGACATTCACCGACACGAATTTTTTTTTTATGACGTAAAAATTTGTTCGTCCATAGTAATGGGAGACAAAGTTCCATTGTCATCTTTTTATTGTCACTTATTTGAATTTGAAAAGTTGAGTAGTACGTTGAGATAAAATATAAATAAATCCATTGAGAAGTTTTAATACGGTGCACCTGCCTAAATAGCACAATAAAAGAAAACGTAAATTGCAGTAACATTTTCATGTTATAATTATTATCATTGTTACTACGAAAACAAAATTTCTTTTCAATTAAAAATATAATAAAAAAGTAATAATAAAAACAAATTTATGAGTAATTCTAATAAGGTATTTTCGTGAGCATTGTAAATGTTAAATTCGATAAATAATTAGTATTTCTAAAAATTGAATAATTTAAAATTTTTTAAGTGCAGAAATAGTGAGCCTCTGAAGATAATATTAGACCCTATTTTATTGAACAAAACATGGAGAAAAATTCATGGACAATATTTTTAAATTGAGAATTCCAATGATGCAGCCTAATAATAAAAAAATTCATCCTTTAAAACAATTTTGAACTTAACAAAAACTTTTAAGTTTAGAGACAATATCTCTGCCTGCTTTTTTGCGATATAAATATTAATTTTTATAAATGAAACCATGATCTTTGGTTAAATATGACGTTTTAGCGGACATATTGAAAAAAATATTCTGGAAATGTATTAAACATTTTCTTTTTATGCCTCCATTCTTAGGGACATCTAGTGAAACTGTGCAAAGTGATTTCATCACAAATTTGTAAGCTAGTTAAGACTCAATCTACATTAACAGGTTTTCGTTCAATTATAATGCTAATTTTCAATAATGATCCATTATTGCTTGATTCGTTTTAAATGAAACATTTTTTAATCTGTTCAACGAATTTCCTCATATTAATTATCTTCTTCTGAAGATATGAAATAAATTTATTAATGGATGATGTGAATTACAAGATCAATTATTTGTAATTAGGTCTGCAAAAGTATGACTAAATCCAGCTGAAGTTGTCTCCCCGAAACTTTCTCGTATACTCCCTAGTAAGTGTATACTTGCGTAATATTAACCGCATGCCTTTGACAAATAATAGTTACGAAAGAGCGTGTGATTTTTGATGATAAATCGATGGAATATGGCTTGATACAAAAGTACTTGAGAACTAAATGAGTATTTTGGAAGCCTTTTGCCGACCAACTGAAAACAAAATTTGACACAAATAATAATTATAGTAAAAAAACTAAATAATCGCATACCAAATCTTATAAATTTAAATAATGTTTTTCAATTATCGCATTTATGCTAGGATTATAAAGAAGTCTATATTGAATTATTGAAATCATTTTTAAATTGATTAAAGTATGATTCATTAATTATTCAAAAAACATTGGAATATTAATTGTTCATAATGCTTGTTATATTAAATTCCACTTGATAGGTCCGGTAAAATCTTTAATATTATGTTTGCGATACTTCCTTACAATACATCAAAATATTTAAATACCTTTATTTTAAATAAGAAAATCATTAATAATTATGATACAACATTCTAAAATTTTACTGCTTTAGTCATTTTTTCTATGATATACATATTAAAAATAAATAATTTAAATCGTAAATATTTCCAAAAAAAAAAAAAAAAAAATAAATCATTCATGAGTTGATTATTTAAAAAAATTTTGTTATAATGTGCCACTAAATTTAGAAATTATTAAGAGAGGAGACTCGTGAGATCCAATGCTTGGACCTCAAAATTCCTCAAACCCTTACTGTGCATTTTCCCCTTCTTTAAAAACATAGTATGATTTAAAAATAATTTGAATTTACAGAAACAGCAGTTCAGTTTTTATAAAAAAATCGAATGAAATAAATTTTTAAAATAGTACAATTTATGGAAAACAAAATCTATGTTATGATGCCAAATAAGTATTTTAGGATGCAATTTAAATTGATAGTAGGCCGAAAAAAATGTTTCCATGAGTGCTCGAAAATAATCACATTCTATACAACAAAACACATTTTTATAAACTGATAAAACTGATTGCTTTAGATGTGGACGAAACCAAAAGTTCGTTGATATATGTTTTTTTAAAGTTTTTTTTTTTTCTTTTTTTTTTTATTTTTTTTTTTTTTTTTTCACAATTGCTAGAAAAAAATTTTGTAATGAAATCCAAGACATCGGGAGGCTTACATAAATTTTAAAAAATTTAAAAAAAACCGTTGATTCATATCATTTTAAATCCACTGCACTGTCTATTCAAAGAAACGCACGACATAAACAGGTCTATGATCGATTTCAAGGACTATACAACGGTCTGAAATATTTTTTTAAAATTTTCATTCTTTTTTACTTTTTATCCATTTTATTCAAATACAACTAACAAAGACTGTCCAGAATTTTTAAAAAAAAAAGTACAAAGAACGTCCCTTCCCCCCTTATGCTTTTGATTTTTGCAACCGTTTATTATATGCGTCAGAAACCGAGAACTTCTTTGTTACATTAGCGAGGCGGAAGCCTACGAACCCTATTCCCCGTTTTTTCCCCCCTCCAAAAAACTCACCGAACTGAAAAGAATGAAAAAGAAAAAAAGTGGAGGGTGATAGAGGGATGTATCAGGAGTGAGTCACCGGTATCACCACCTGTTCATAAAGAAAACAAGTGCGCAGTGCCGGTTGCATTCTGAAAGAAAGTTAAGAGGTCCCTATAGGTATGTCATTATTGCGATGGTGGAAAACTGAGATGGATGTAGGTAAAGGTGGGGGGACGCAGGTGAAAAGTCTGGGTAATCCCATGTACAACTGCAAAAAATAAATAAAATATACAAGAACAGACTCTATTTTATATTTGATTGATACAGCATGAAGTTGCATTTTTTTTTTTTTGTTTCGTTAATGTATCGTCTGCACATTTATTCAGAGAAGACAATTGTTTCCAACGTTTTAATTCTCTGTCCCTTCTAATAATTTTTTATGCTTTTTCAATGAATTTTAAAATAAATGATAAATGATAAAGCACTTTTCATACTTTAACATTTTTTTTAAATAATAGATTAGTGTCAGGTTTGAATGTTATATACAAGTAGGTGGAATTTATTCATATTCTTAGCCCTGTAAAAAAAAGTAATATTCACAAATGCACCAGATCTTCTTGGTATGCATTTCAGAACACTGGAAAGTGAGAAAAAAGAGAAATAGGAAAAGAAGAAGAATAATAGGGAAAGATAAGAAAACAATCTGTAACAAAAATGAAGATGAATGGGTGTGTGTGTTGGCTCTCTATAACTTAGAGGTTCAAAGTTACAATTACCAAATTTGGAATGAAAATTCATTGGAAGGTGAAAATGCTCACCTCGGTAGGAAACAAAACTTTAATTAAAGAAATTTTAATCAATTAAACGAAAAAAAAACCGAAAAATTAATTAATTAAAGCCAATTAAATAATTAATTTAATTTTAACAAAAATTTAATTAATTAAAATTTACGCTGAATTTGGGGGTTTTTATTCCTTGACAATTTTCGAAATTACTATTGTGCAAAAAAATTTATATTGTTTCAAAAATTAAAACAATTGACTTTTTGACGACATTAACTTTACAAACCTGCAGATTTTTTTTCTCTGAATTTTGATAGTTAAACAAAATTGTTTTGCTCAATTTGTAACAATAGATTGCATTGTTTCCCTAAAATTCAAACTGTTTTCATTGTTCCATCAAATGTTTTATTGAGTAATTTTCTTCCGCTGTTGGTAGCTAAAGAAAAAGGATTCTATTTAATATCTGTGTTATTTATAAAACGAATAAAATTGAAGTTACAATACCTCAAAATTTAGAAGATAGATTAACCATATATTTACTTTGTAGTAGGGCTATGATGTCATTGGATTTGTTTTCATTAGAAAGGTTCCTGAACTGAATATATATAAGACAATTAGAACAACAGGACTTTAATGTCAGACAATTAGCGGGATTATTGACATGAAGTTATATGCGAACGACTGAACTGAAATTAAATATAATTAATATTTCCAAGAGACCAGCTGCTTACCAACGGCGACTAGTCTTTTATGTAATCATTATTGAGTTATAATAACGGAATAACAGGTGCAATGCATATTAATCATCAGTTGTTAGCGGTGCAGAAGATATTATCAAATGCCATAAATACCTAAATATCAATTTAATCAATATATATGTACTGTAATTAAGTTGTACATAGATATTATTAATTAGTTAATGTGTACATTAAAGTTTATGTACACATCAACTTTATTCATGAAGAATACAGTTATTGTGTACATTATCTAAATAGTATACAGATTAAATTATTTGTCTCATTAAAATGCACAATTATCTTCAAAGAGAGAGTTTTTTACACTTTACCAGAATAATGTGCATGATAATCAAAAAAAGTGCAAAAATGTGTTGTAGGAATTAATTCCTTTCCTTGACCATTTGTTGTTTGGTGATGGTAGAAGAGGTAAAAATCATCTGACAGTTAAATACATTTTAGAAAAACATAGATCGAGCCAAATAAAATTATTTTTGGGATTTATACTAATTTTGTCAATATATAAAAATAGGAAATAAAAAGTAATTGTATAGTCTATTAAATGTCTTTTTCAATTAGTAGCAAGTGATAAAACTGTTTTGTTTTTCCAAATGTTTATTTAACTATCCCAAAGCGTTGTTGCTATTTGAAGACACATTTTATTCTTACTTTAATGCCTGCTTAAAAGATAAAGCGTGAAATAAAACAATTTTCAGTTCTTCAATAATAAGAATAGTTAATCTGCTCATTCCTGGAATTCCGCCCTTTAGGGTAATATGCATAAGGTAAAGAGCGATAAGGCAAAAGATATTGTAACTTTCTTAAAATGTTCTGCTTCTTTTTTTCTATTACTAATTTTATTGTAATCTGAAATGTTTGCCATCAAATTTCACATTTTTTCACATTTCTTATTGTTTGTTCTTTAATTAATTAATTAATTTTTTTTTTGTCAGCTGTGACAGAAGCGCTTCATTTTTTACAAATTTGTGTATCTTCTTATTTTAACCTGTGACATTTTATTTTTCTGTAGAATATTGCATCTTTTGGTTTCAATAATACACTTTTTTTCAATATTTTGTCTCTTTTCCCTTCATATTAATTGCTTCCGCATGTTTATCGTTAATAACCTGCAGAGTAAAAATCGGGAAAAATAAAACATTAAATGAAATTTATGGATTAATTGTTCGAAAAATATAATAGCGTAGTTTAGAAAAATGCGCTAAAAATGTTCAGGAGAAAACAGAGTGGAATGTGTTGTAATCTACAAAAAGTTTCCATTAAATATTGACTTAAGTAATTACAAATGAACCAAATTAATTCACGTATTATAAACATTACTACTGCAGCTCTACAAACATACGAGTCTATAAAAATATATTCAGTAAATTATAAAGTACGAGGAATCCAATAAAATATTTTCGTGAATTTTCTAACACATCACGATAGAATATTTTCAAGAATTTTCTAATTTCATTTAAATTATCGTCTGCAAATAAAAAATTATTGCTCTGAAGTTAAAAATAATATTTTAAATATATTATAAATTAGCTCTATGCTCTGATAACTTTAAAAATATTTATTCAAATAAAGGATTCTTTGTCTTGATCATACTAGAGCTCTTATCATTCTTATTTTAATATTTATAAGATCATACATTAATACTGAAAGATATTTAAAAATGGTTAATCGTTCCCTAAAAAAGTAAGAAAGAAACATAGAATTTTGAGTAGCCATTGAGAATGAATAATAGATGGAAAATGAATCAATTCAGTTAATCTGTTTTGTAGTTTTATTCTAAATTGTCTATAAAATTTAACGCTATCGTTAAACATTAAGAAAACTTCATTTCAAACTAAGCACATCGATAAACCGTAAAAATCCTTGGCGCGAAACGTTCTTAAAAATGTTAAACCATCGTCTTCTTTCTGCTTTTTGACCTTAACACGTATGTTTCATTGGAATTGTCATCCCAAAATGTTCATTTCCAAAAATCTCGCGTCTTGTTATATGTAATAAAAAAAGCAATTAGAGCATGTTGAAGATGACACACGCATTTAGCGTGATGAAAAGATTTTTCACGCTCAATTTATTAGAGTTCCTCCTCATTATTTTTAAAGATTTTTGCGTGATGCGACTGCAGACTTTTGACAAAAACTGTTCTGCGTTCGTTCGGAACTGTTTATTTTCGTTAAGAGGTAACAAAGCTAAATAAGTAATGTATGTGGGAAGAACAACAGTGCATTGCCATGCTCTAAATATATTTCGCATTTGCTGAAAGAATTTTTAATTTAAGTAAATATTCTTACTCATTTAAGATTTCTATTATTTAATTGAAATAAAATTATTTAATAGATGTGAATTAGGATTAAAGGATAATCTTTTTGGAAAATAAAAAAAGAAACTAAAGAAGGAAGTGCGTAGTGACAGTGTGTTGTGACATATATGGAAAAACAAAATTAACATCTCGAATAAAAATTTATCAAATTCTTTTTAATTACATGATAATTATTATAAATACTCTTGTAATGTAAAGAGGTTAGTACATCTGAATGTTATGCTGAATGCTTGAATGATTTTTAAAAAAAGAATCTTCAACCTATTTAATGGAGAAATTCTCACACTTGTGTACTACTGCCTCAGACTACTGACTTAGTTGATTCAACAAATCAATTTTCATCAAAAATTATATTTAAAAGAAATTTCTTCAGATTGATGCATGTTTTAAAATTAAAAATATTTGTAGCGAAAATTCTAAATCAATTCATTTTCATTGCAAAGTAAAAACATCACTTAATGTCATTGGCAGACGAGAATTGTGAAAGAATATTTACAAAAAGCAAAAAAAAAAAAAAAAAAAAAAACGATTTTTATAAAAACCAAAATAGGAAACATTATATTTTTCTATTTTTGCAATTGAAATAAAACTCAAAATTATCCTCCAAATAAAATATTTTCTTGCTGGGAATAAATAAATTCGAACATTTAAAAGAGAAAATCGAGAATAAACGGTTTTAGAATTAATATGCTGTATTGTTATTTGTTATTAACTCCATGAGAAAATGAACAATTAATTTTATTTGGCTTATATCTGAGTTTATTTAGTGAAAAAGCAAATAAATATTTGTAGGAGATTTTGTATACGATAACATATGATAATAAATTTCTCATGAAAGATTTCAATGTATATTTTCTTAAAATTGGTTCCTTTTTAACTAAAAAATAATAAACAATTATGCCGCTCGGTATTCTAAACCAGATTAAACACACAAAAACAATATTTACCACCTTTAGGGAATATTAATAGCGGAATATTTAAAGAAAATAAACAAATTATACTTGCAAAAAAATTAATAATATATTTTTATTATAATTTTTAACTAAGTATTTTATTCGTAAGGTGTTAAACCAGCAACTTTCATTTTTGCCATTGAAATATGATTAATAATGTTTTGTTAAATAAAATGATTTCTAATGGAAATTAACTCTATTATTTATCGAAGAAAAATCAAGATTTAATTGTTAAAGAATTAATATACTTCTCTTATCATTTTTATTAATATTACAAGCAAGCAACCTAATTTTTTTAAAATTTTCTTTATATAAAAAAAACAACAACTTATTTTTCTTTAAAAAAAAAGGAAATAACTCTTTACAGGAATTATTACATTAAATAATGGCTGACATAAATAATGGTTTATTTTAAGACCAAGCTATATAATTCCAATTCTTTATATTTTTTGTAGAAAGAGTTAATTTATTTTATGCCGTATAATTAAATAAGGGTTGCTAAAAAATCTCAAGAATTAATGTAGAATAAATTAAATTTGCATTGCTTACATTGCAAGAATGCTTGAAAGTTAAGAAACTTACATACAAATTTTCTGAGTGAAGTAAAAGGAAAATGGTATAGAAACGAAAAAGGAATTTTTAATACGCGTTACTCTGAATATTTTATTAGACACTAGAGAGAACACTAAGGAAAATATTTGCAAATATATTTCAACATTAAACGAAGATTTATGAAAGGAATCTGAAAAGAAATTTCATTTCAGTTTGCGCGAATGTTCCCAAGAAAGATATTAGAAAACATTTTTCTGGTTTCTGTTTCATAGTTGCAGAACTTATTCGTTCTTATTACTGTAGTTTAAAGTCGTAGCTGTTTCTACCTCAGATATAAAGATGCAATTATTTTGCAAGTGCAAGTAATTTAAAGAAGCAATTATTATTATTATGTTTTTACTTTTTAGTAATGATTCTTATTTAGGGTAGTAAAATTCATAGAATATTTTTTTTGTCAAGTTCTTAATTATTGATAAGCTAAAGTAGTAGGAAAAATCCATATGGTCAGAAATATTTCACTTAAGTTAAAAAATAATAGTTTCTTGTTTGTAAAAGAAAATATTGTATTTGTCAAAAAATATGATCTCTTGATTTTAGCGAATCTTCCCGTTTCAAACTTCCCTGATTCCGAAAAACATATTTTTGGATTTTTATGTGTTCTGTGAACATGAAAACTTAAAAATGCAATGATTTGGATTTTTGTCTTTGTTTCGTATATATTTTATCTTCTCACCAAATCTGCAGATTTTTTTGAAATCAAATTTTAAATTAAATGCATTCACAGAATTTTTTTCTGTCTGTCTTTCCGAGTGTAATGGTGTATAGTTATTACAAAAGGCAAAGAGTGAAGTGGTCTCAAAAGTAAAGAGTGAAAGTTTTAAAGATTACATATTTTTAGCGTACAAAGTATATCAAAATTTGACACGCTTGTGGTTCAAATTTTGATATTATATATCCATATCAAAATTTGAACGAAATCCATCAAAATATTAACCATCTGTTAATCTGTATAATCGAGAGGCATGCAAACGCTATAGCTCAAAAACGCAACAACTTGGATAAATGAAACTTGGTATGTAATCTTGTTTCTAAAATTGTAGTTTTCTGAAAAATTTTAGTTGCAATCTCTGGACAAAAAATCCAATAGGCGCACTCAGTCTTCTGCCTTATACTATGAACCACAAAACATTCATATTGCGAGACGCTGAAAATAAAAATCTGAGTATTCATGGCATTCTTGGCCTTACCCGCGGCTCACACTTTTTGTACGAGGGAAAGGGAAGATACAGAGGACTATGCGAGAAAGTTTCGGGGAAACCATTCCCGTTGATTGATTGTGTTATCTACAGCTATACTAGTTTCCTTTATATCTGTACATATACTTTAAGCTCAGAAGTCACTTTTACTTCAATAGAGGAACAAATATAAAACTTTTAGAATTTCAATTCTATACTTTTTGGGTTCCTTTTTTTCTACATATGATTCAGGGAATTTCAAACACTTTTCTTTTAAAGAGGAATAAATAATTCAACATACAATATTGCTCTTTTCTGTTTATCAATTTTCTGAGACTAGTAGTTTTTTTTTTTGCTCTTACATTGTCTCGCGCTCTTAAAAAAGTACTAAAGTGAACCTTAAATCAAGAAAAAAATGGTCATGCTTTCATCTTTTAGAAAGTGACTTCAAAAAGTTCTCGATTCTCTGCCATTAGACAATTCCCATCAGTAAGTACCTTTTTATTATTCTGTCCGTGAGTTTCGACTGGGAGATAAAGGAGTAGGTGTACACAAAATCTTTGACTCTCCTGCTTCCGCACGCGTTAGTTGGACGGCAGCCAGCAGGGAAGACAAGGACGTCGAACTCAAGTGACGTGGGAGCGGAAATCACGTAACTATGACAGATTTATAAAACCCACCCCAGCTGGGGTTAAAACAGATGGAAAATTTTGATATCACTCTTCTTCACGTAATTCTGTTATTTTTTTTTTAATCTCTTTTATATACAAAGGAAAAGTACTGAAATCGACAAAACTTTCAAGTCGACAAAAGATGTGATGTATCTTTAAGTATTAATTCTTCACAAGATTTTATTTTGAAATTATAAAATTTTGAAATTTAAAGGATATCATTTTTTGAAATTATGTAGATATGATATCTCAAAAGCGTGATGAGCAGGATGAATAAAATTTGGTTTTTGATTTTTTTTTAAATCTCTTTTATATACAAAGGAAAAGTACTGAAATCGACAAAACCTTCAAATCGACCAAAGATGTGGATGTATCCTTAAGTATTAATTCTTCACAAGATTTCATTTTGAGAAATTATAAAATTTTGAAATTTAAAGGATATCATTTTTTGAAATTATGTAGATATGATATCTCAAAAGCGTGATGAGCAGGATGAATAAAATTTGGTTTTTGATTTTTTTTTAATCTCTTTTATATACAAAGGAAAAGTACTGAAATCGACAAAACCTTCAAGTCGACAAAAGATGTGGATGTATCTTTAAGTATTAATTCTTCACAAGATTTCATTTTGAAAAATTATAAAATTTTGAAATTTAAAGGATATCATTTTTTCAAATTATGTAGATATGATATCTCAAAAGCGTGACGAGTAAGATGAATAAAATTTGGTTTTTGATTTTTTTTTTTCAGATCAAATTTGAAGATTTTTGTTAGATCCTTTGAAAAGTAGTTTGTTTATCCAAGAAAACGATAACTCAAAAACTCAACGAGTCAGATAGATGAAATTAACATGATTTTGCGGCAAGAACTGCAAATCCGTATCCAAAGTCGGATCAAATTCGTCAAAGAATTGATCTGTCTGTTTACAAATGTACATCTTAAAGAAATAACTTAGAAATGTAATAAATTATGTAAATTAAAATGATTTTGGTGCAAAAATTGTATTTCTTGATTAAGTTTTGGATCCAATAGGTGAACAGAAAGTTATTATGAATGAATATATGGACAAGGTAAGACAGGTTAGCTCAAAAATACAGGGTGTTTATTTAGTCCCGGACCCATTTTGATGTTTAATAACTCATAAAATAATGAAGATATAAACAAACTTATGGCATTTATTGATGGAATAACTCATATATTTTCCTTTTCAGGTTTGAATATTTTTACTTTTGTAAATATCGTCTGCGCGTGTTTTTAATTTCAGATAATTTCATTTCCCAGTCTAAATATCTGTACTTTTCTACATATCGTCTGCTTATTAATTGCATTTTTCTCTCTTTTGTTTTTGGCAACTATTGCAATGTTATATTTACTTTTGATGTGTTTGTTCTATGTAGTACTTTTGTATGTGATGTTTTATTCGAGCGGATATTAAGGAGAATGCATACACCACAAGAGAAAGCACAGCATCCTTTCATGTTTCTGACATTGTTAATCGCCATAATGTGCGCATATGGGGACCTGGAAACCCCCATGAATACCGTGAGGCACAAAGGGATTCCCCAAAGGTTAATGTGTAGAGCGGACTAATGCACGACAGAGTCATTGGGCCCTTCTTTTTTACAGAAAAGACGGTCTCATCAGTCGTATACTTAGACATGTTGGAAAACTTCGTATTTCCACAACTAGAAGAGCTTCAGCCACATGTCTTTTTGCAACAAGATGGTGCGCCACCTCATTGGGGTACCATCGTTCGTACTTCTTTGAATGGCCAATTTCCAGGAAGATGGATTGGGCGAGGAGGTCCAATTCCTTGGCCACCAAGATCACCTGACAAAACGCCGCTGGACTTTTTCCTTTGGGGATTTGTAAAAGCGAACGTTTTCAGGAGGAGAGTGTCGAACATTGATGACCTAAAAGCCAGAATCACAACCGCAATAGGCTCTGTGGATGCCGACATGCTTGCCGCTACCTGGTGTGAAATTGACTATCGACTTGATATTCTCCGTGCGACGAAGGGGACACACGTGGAAGTTCATTGACAAGGGTCATGAAACTTTTTTAGTCTATTTAACCATTTATGTTATTAATTTTAATTTATCTTTATTATTTTATGAGTTATTAAACATCAAAATGGGTCCGGGATTAAATAAACACCCTGTATTACGAGCTGAAAATGACGTAGTTAGATGATTAAATTGTATTTTTTAGATATTCTATGCATATTTCCAAAACGATAAACTAAATAGATTGACTGATTCTCTATATATATTCAACTTTTAAAGAATATTTTCCTAGAAAGTATTAACGAACTGGTCTGGTATAGTTTAAAGACAGTTTTAAACATTCATTTTCTAAAAAAGTTTCAAATTTTCACTGGCAAATTTAGGTACTTTGAGGCCGGCCCTAGGCAAAACACATTATGAGACTCCTTGTTTAATAAAACGTTTATAAAGATTTTTACAAGTTAATTATTTATATTAGCTTATTATTTTAATTTTATTAATTTTGTGGATATGCATTTATTTTTATATATCTATCGCGATTTCAGACTGCCTATAATCAGCATTTGTATATAATATGAAGCAGATATTCACTTTTATAAATATTCTATTAACAAGTGAGCATAATGATACATATAGGAACATGACCATTTATCTTATACTTGATAAAGAGTAAATATTATCCTAATATTTCATCATTCATAGAATTGGCATTTAATGCAAATTTATTTGTATAGCAAGTAGGAAAATAAAGTTTTTTAATATCTACCTTCTTGCAAGTTTTGCATTTTCTTAGTCGGAAATCTGCCACTGAGTTTCACAGAAGCTTCATGAACAGTTTATTTTTTGAAAGGATTTCGTGTAATAGATTTTCAATACTTCATATTCTGATTCGGTTTTTTTGACATTATATATAAGATTCATAAATTGAAAAGCAAAAAATAAATATATTTTTCTTTTTGTAGATTTTTTTAAGGCTTCAGAAAAGGTTCTTTTTTTTTTGGCCAACTATTATTGTGTTTAAAAATATTTTCTTTTATTTATTTTTTAAAGTCTAATTTTTTAATAAATTCGAAAATAATGAAACTTTTTCTTTTATATATTTTTTACTTCTGAATCGCGTTTGTGTTTTAGTGATCAATATCAAAGAAGAACAAATTTTTATTTTTTTAATATCCGTAATTAATCCATGAAAATATTTAACACTTTATTTATAATTATTCATTTACAATGATTTGAGAACATTTTAAAGCAAAGGAGAAAAAAAAACCCATTCCAGAAACATTTTGAAGCAAAAGAAGAAAAAAACTATTCTAAAAGTATTTTGCATAAAAAAACATCCATTAGATTACATTTTCTCTCTCTCTCTCTTTTTTTTTATAATAAAAAAAACAACAGTATTTTAAGTAAACTTTTTGCTCTTTCATGTTATTTTCTTTAATATTTTTTATTTTAAAATCACATTTTCAGAGATATTGCTCAGTCAAACAACCAAGTTCGAAAAACTAGTCGATAAGAAGCAAACGATCGTTTAAAAAGTAGGAAGTAATCATATATCGATAAGTGAAGCGATCATGAATCGATAACTCGAAAGACGGATCACTCAGCGAAAGCAAGTAAATGCTGGAAAAAAAAAAAGGCGTGTTTTCTGGTACATTTCTGCTTTTTTTTTTCCTGAACTCCGAAAAACTTTCTCTAATGGTGCGTGCCTTATGACCTGGATAGAAAGAAAAGCCAAGAAACATACTTTTTAGCATTAAAGGAGAAAAAAGTTCTTTTTGAGGGAGGGAAGTGAAGAGGGAGGGGGATGATGTTTTCGAACATATAGTCGTAATAAAACTACTCTCCGTAATGGATGTAGTTAGAGTAACGTATAATAAAACCATTAAGTCTATTTCATATATAGCATATCTTCCGTTTGTTATAATAAAATTAATGAAACTTTATCTTCTTGGGTCGGGAATTCATTGCGATTTCGTTAATGATATACGTGTGATCACTATATTAGCTGTCGTATCTATACTTTTTTTATTTATTGAAAAAATTGTTAATATCTGATGACAGTTTATAAAGAAATTACTTTTCTGAAGCAGAGAATATTTTCATATTTGCTTACAAAATGTTATTAACATTCTAAATAAAAATTTTATTTAGAATTTTTGATAATAATGAGACAATGGTTATGACGTCATTATTACATGATGGCAGTGATTGCATTTTGTTATATTCTAGTGATGTAATATTGCAAATTGAGAATAAAAAGTTCGCAAAATATTTCAAAACTACATTGGCGCTTAGTATGAATTAAATAAATAATAGTATAACGTGCTCTAGGGTGAATTTCAATTTTACTTCGTAATTATTTTGATAGATAAACTTGCTAAAACTTAATTAAAGTTACAAATTCATCTTTCAAAGTAAATCACTTTAGCTGTTCCTATTATTTTAAAAACTAATGCCATAGATAATTTGGAGAATAATTTGGCATAATTCTACTTTCTACTATAAATTTTAAAAGGATAATTTCTACTATAAATTTTAAAGGATTTCATAAAGAAAATAGATCATTTCATTACAGTTTAATTTATTTTTTAATTTTTATTAAATGATTTGAGATAGTGGTTCATCGAAAAGCTTGAAAATGGTCGATCTAAAGCTCTCTTCCGACGACCTGTGTGTGTCTGGAGAGAGGCACATTTCCCCCTCTTTTGTAGTTTCCTAGGGTTGTTTGATATCTTTTCATTTTACCGATAATTTGCTGGAAGCGCCCGACTGACGTCCCCAGGTGGGGGTGGTCATATAATGGGTCAGTTGGTAGATTAACGACCATATCTGTAAAGCCCACAGACCGTCGGTTCGCTTAAAGCCTCGCTTTAAGCGAACATTGATGGGTCATTAGAAGTATTTCGAAAGATCATTTTCAATTTTTAGCACCAGTTCCAAGCTACTAGTAACACAATTAAGAGTATTAAAAGAAGTCTAGAATGTCCTTGTACGAAGTATAATGATCCTAATGATGATTTGACTAGTACCTAGAGCCTGATATCTGTTTATGAAAGTGGTCAACTTCGAACGTCTTGTTACTTAAGTAAACGTCAGATATTTACAAATACACTCATAATTAAGTGAATGGAATGAAATATTCAGAACCTGATTTCTTATACCTAAGAACGTGTTAATATTATTCTTAACATTCATTTTGTGATTCAAAGAATATATATTTTCTACATTTTTTTTTTACCGAAAGGCTAATAACATCTTTTTAATCGAACTGCTTTCAGCATCTCTCAGCCCAGCAGCCTTAGACAACTGCATATAGAAATCCATCATTGGTGGCCATTGAAGTCTCCGGATCTAAATCCAGGGAAAAATTCCTTGATATGTTCTATAGAGATCATTATGCGATTCACGAATTTTTTAAAAATCTGTAGATTTTATAATCATCGTTCTAAGATTAATTAGATTTATTAACTGAAGCTGAGATCAGCCACTTTATTTTTAGCATGAAGAACTCCACGGGACTTTAAAAGTTGCGCTGGATGGCCACGTTCATTATTAGCTGAATGATTTTTGAAATATCAAGTTTCGCATTCCTTAATTTAGTCACTTTTTTTATCTCATTTATTTAGCATATCTGAATTATACTTACTCCTTTTATTTGTCGTGTAGCCTCACGTTCTCTTTCGCACAATATTATTAATATGTGTACAACAATGTCGTTTAGAATTTGAATTGCTCCCTCTATAGTATTTGTAAAGTAAATTTTGCACAATAGAGTATTTATTGCAAGAAAAAAACTCTATCTACTTTATATTTAAAAAAAATGCTTATTTTACATTCTAAGTAATTTACTCGAATTAGTTAAATGACCATAAAGCAATAACGCTAGCGGTCAGCGAATAAAAGAAGGTTTCTGTAAAACGGAATTATGCATCTTCAAGATAACCAATTAGCATTAACAGAAAATGCTTTTACATTGGAAGAAAGAAATTAAAAATTTTGCATGACTCAGATAATTATATTTAAAATAACTCTTTTCCTTTGTCCGTTGAGGTCTTAATAGACCAATTTCTTTCAAAGAAAAAGACGAGTCGAGTTCCTTGATCCTTGAAACGAAGTCAGAATCCAGCAATTATTAAATTATCTCCAACAAACTCAACTTCTAACTGCAACCGTCACCTTACAAATACTGTCGATTTACTTTTGCCGTTAGAGGACATTGGATAATTTGAAGACCGTTGAATGGATGTGTCTAGAGTACTTTTTTTCCAAAGAACAAAATATAGTTATGCTTCGTTGACAGAAGAAATCGTTTTTTCAGAGGAAGTTTTTGTTAATGGAATCACCTCGCGAACTTCAAACCTGTTACTGCTTTAGAAATAGCACTGTCAGTGTTCTTTTCTTAAGCAAACAATTTTTGGCGAACAAAGATTTCAAAGTTCATAAAGAACATGGTTGGCAAAATTGTACTTTCCAAAAAAATTATTTATTTTACTCTGAATGACATATATCTTTCAAAGTGTGAAATTCTTTACAAGGTGCGAATGCATTTTTTTCCTTACAACAGAATTCTGATAAGTAAAACACATGCATACAGGTTTATAATGCAATTCTGACAATAAAAACTAATATCTCATTCAACATAATTCTGATTCATTAAAAACTATTCGAATTCAATAAAAACTAATATCTTTAATATTTATAAAGATGTATATGTGTGTTTATGCATGTCTTGCTCATTTATAGTTTAGGGGTGGACGGTGTAAAAATAAGCATTCCGTAGCTATTTTTTTCAAATTTTAACTAACATTTTATCAAAAATTAATCGGGTTTTTTTTGGCGATTTTTTCGCGATAACTTCCGAAAATATTAACAGAGCAAAAATGACTTTTACATCATTTTAAAATTCAATAATAATAATAATAATAATCTTTTCAATGATATGAATATGAATGTTTTCACTATATAATTTTTTTTTATATTTATTCAACTTTTAAAAAACGCTTTAAGCATATTTTCGAACAAGAATCGTAAGAATTCTTGAAGAACGAATAATAAATGTATGACGAACGAGAATACAAAAAAATCTGATATCCAAACAGTTTTGAAAGAACACCAAAGTTATTGACAAAATCACTATTAAAGTTGTGCATATATTTTTTGATTTTATTTTGCAATTCAAATTACCATCGATATTAATATATATAGAAAAAAACCAAACTTGCAAAACAGTGAAATTAAGCTTCTGACTTTAATACAAATCATTATTGGCAAAGCAGATTCCAGAAGAGCATGCGATATATTTACTTAATTCTGCAAAAAAATATGTAAAAGATTTAAATTTATATTAAAAATATATTATTATCTGAAGAAAAATGTCAACTTTTATAATTCTTTAGCTTGAAAATGAGGTTACATTATTAAAAATCTAGTAAAAGCATAGTGCATCCATTTAGGGCAGTTGAAAGAAAATAAGAAAAATGTATAGAAAAATGAACAGAACAGCGCGAGGCTTCTGAAATAGTATGTTTTATATATGTACATAACATAAAAACATAAACATAAACAAAAAATATTTTGATGAAGAATCTATTAACACTAAGCTACATAAAACACTTAAGCGAACATTTTAGCGGCCATTAATCCCGGTAAATACCTGGTCTCCAAAGGCGGCTAGTATAAACTAATATAAAAGTTAATATGAAGAAGTTACGTTCTTGTTTTGTTTTCGATAAATGATTTTACCAAGAATTAAATAAATAAGAAAATTCTTATGTTCGAATACTTACCGCTAAATGGCATCGGAACAATTTCTCTCACAAACTACGAACAATGAATGCATCAATCAGTTGCTGATTTTATTGATACCACATGATTAAGAGAACATTTTAAAAATGAAATAAAGATATGTGTATCACATTAAAAATTTCCCTGACTGAAGATTTAAATCTGCTTAATTTTTTTTTTACCAGTCTACTTGTCATAAAGAATTTTTTGTACAGATATTACTATAATTCAGTATTATAAATTTATACCCATAAAATGCCCTTTGGAATCAGTTTAATTCATATTTTTTAAAGAGATAATTTTTAAATTAATCATTTACAACTGGGATGATAACGACGATTTCATATATGATATTGTTATTATAAGATAATATTTGTTTGTATTTAAAATCTTTAATTTTTGTTTTACAAAAAGTTAATAAAATTTCATTCTTGCATAAGTAAATTATTTAGGCTATTGCCTTAATATTCTTTTCCCATTTTGTTCCTTGCTTTCGAAACAACTTCTATAAATTATATTTCAGCTGCCGTTTTTAGCATCATTTGTCACTTCGTACTGTCAAAAACTTTCAGAAAACGAACCCTTGCGTTAAGAAAATTGGCAAAATAGTACTATGCAATAAACTTAACGAATTACGAATTCTGTGACCACCAGAAAGAAAATTGCAGACGATTTCTTATTCGGTGCAACAAAAATAATAAAAGCAGACTCGGCGAACAATATTTCCGCAAGAACAATGGTAGTTTTCTTTGTTCGACTGCCATGTTTCGCGCCCGATAAGAATTATTCAGAAAACCGCACCCGCTTGCTGGAAATTGGTGCTCTTGCTTTACTTCTCCGAAAGTATTTGTGTCACTCATAACATTCGCTTTATGCACAAAGAAATCCTAAACCCTTCACCCGGAAAAAACAAGAGAATAAACAAGGCTTTTCTGCGAACCTATTTTGTTTCGGATGCTTTAATATTCTCTTGTAATAAACTGTATATACATATATTTTTTTCCCATTTTCATTTTGGCCTCGCTTTGCAAGGCCCAAATATTTCTTCACCCAAATATTTCTAAATGAATCTGATAATAGACAACTTATATTTGCAAAGTTTTTAGCCAATGACTTTTTTGAAAATATTCTTTATATTATCAAAAATTAGTCTCCTAAATATCAGCCCTAAAAAATTAATTTCAGCGTTATTCCTGTTTGATTGTTGGTCTGCGAACTCAAAATTTCAATAAATAATTAATAATAATAATCAATGGAACTGAACGAATGCAATATACTATGATACCAAAGCACCAGGTCTTAAAACCAAAATTGTAAATGTATTTTGAATTTTGAACAATATTCGTCAACAAAAGAATCTGTTGACGAATATTTTCAGTATGACAATTTGATGCATAAACTGTATATCTGTTCTTATTTTAGATTTAATCCATCCATATATTCACTATCTGTTTGATTTGTTCATCAATTTATTTGTGACCGTAAGGTTAATTCTCCGTTGTTTAAGTGTTCGTATAAAACAAAAATGTAACGAGATAGATAAAAGATAATTTACAATATAGATTTGACTTGAAAATATTGAGTCGATGTCAAATTTTGTACCCAGTCAATTAAAGTATTCTAAAATGATTCTTTTGGTGGTTGTATGAAAAAGCTAACCACAGTATGCATCATGTTGTGGGAGAACATAAGATAGTCAAGGAGAGAACACTCCAGCTGGTTATGTATTAGCATCTGTTAACTAATGCAGATATAAAGCGCCACCTATGTCGAAACTAAAAAAATTAATGATTATGTAGAAAATCTGAATGGCAAATTTTTCACCTCATCGACGAATCAGCCCTTTTCCTAAATTTATTCAGCCAACCTGTTCTTATTCTTTTAAAGGAGCACTCGGCCCTCTTAGGGGCCTATCACCATGTTGATGATAATAGTCAGATGCCAGACTTTTGATATTGTTACGAATCTGTGATGCGGCTTCAAAGCATAGTTGGTTCCATCATCAGAAAGATTGTTTTACTGGCATCTGTATTGGACGGAGTTCGGGTGTCGCGTCGGAGGTCCCAGAGCTTGGCGACTTGGCGGCAACTTTGGCGCGAAAATAGATTATACCCGAAACATCAAGAATTTTCCCGATCCGTCCATTAGGAACCGAGATACGCCTCGAACGTTCCTTATTGGTTGAGAGGCTTCTAGCCCCTCCTCCTGAGACCTATAAAAGGAGGCGGTCTGCGGCTGCCAGGGTAGAGTAGTCGGAATCGACGGCGAAGAACTGGTCTTCCAGTGATTAGCAGAGCAGCGACGGAGTCAAGCTAGTGCTGAACTAAGCTGTGCGCTACTGTCTGCAGTAGAGTCTTGTTGTGTGCTGCTGTTTGCACGTCTCGCGGCTGAAGATAAATGTCTTCTCTGTGCTGTATATAGTCGTCGTCTTTGTCCTGTCCTGTATGTCTTCGTGTAAATACACGTCGTTGTTTCTTTTTCTACTGCCGCCTGCTGATTGAGCGTTCTCCACACCATATCACTTCCACTATACAAACGAACCCGGACATTTCGTAACAATATGTTACCATGAGCTGGGAATGTTCTTGGTGAAAGTATTCAATGGTTCTTGGAATGCAGCCACTTGCCGTAGAATTTGATCTATCGTTTGATATAATGATATGTCATCTGAATTATCATTTGATATAGGTAACCATTCGCTCATCATTTTATAACTAAGCGCCCTCATCAGAGATGATAAATACGTCACGTTTTAATCAAAGTATTTTGTTTTTCGTCACTTCAATAGTAATTGGAGTTTTTTTACATGTTGATTAACAATAAAAAAATTATTTTTGGAATTATCGGCAGCTATTGACTCAACAGGATATGATTTTTATGAATATTCTACGATTTTGTTAGTTTGGCGATTTGTAGATATAAAGGGAATCGAGTTTTGTGATTTGGCTGAGGGAATGCTTGCAACATGCTTAAATGAAAACAGATAAAAGGAGTTCTTCAAGGAAGTCAGATTATTTTCCCTTTCTCGCTCCCCTTTTATAATACCTAGCTTTGAAAAGGAAATAGAGGCACTAATATTCTCACTTGCCCTGTAGAATACGTTTGTTGTTGTTGCTCATCCCCAAGAACAGCAAAGCCATATCAAGTCTATAAAATTGTTCACTCTGAAGATATCCAATGCTAACAATAAATTGTCATTCTGCCTGGAGAGGCCCAGTCAAATAAGAAATGTGATCAGGTGAAGCCTCTTCTATAAAATACTTGGGGCAGACTTCAAAGAGCTTACAACTCTCAAAATATCTCATAGTTCCAAGGTGCCCACTGAGAAAGCGAGTAAGTGCGGTTCTGATCCTGCCAACTACAGTCAAGAGTCAGAGAACCCCCTGGAGATTACTCTTACACCAATGATGTACTGGTTGGGCAGTATAAATGGTTTTATTTCGGCTGTTAGCTCTCGAGAAAATTTCCATGCAAGTAAGAGTTTCTGTAAGCAAAGAGGCATCAGTAGCTCCATCTTTAGCCAGGGTGTTTGCAATCTCATTACCCTCGATGCCAACATGAGGAGTATCCATTGTAGGTGGATCTGATGAGATACGGAAAGGAGACAGAATATTCTTTGTTTAAAAAGCTTGTCAATTTCGTTTCATACACCAAAACATTTCAATTTAATCAATATAATGTATTATTTTAGGTTAATTATTTATTTTAGTAACTTAATGAATGTGCATTTGTTTTTATTTATTTTTTATGACTCACACATCCGCCATAACACACATTCAGACAAAATTAACAACTAAATTATTTAAACATTATATTATTTAAGGAGTCGTTCGATATATGCAAATACTGTAGTAACTGAAAGAAAATTATGATGATGTCGTGTCCGCGTTACCAAGGAAAGGAGGTACAGTAGCTTCTGAGGGTAAAGACCCCTCAGCAACCGAAGGCAGAAGTATGACTTCTAGCTCATATGAGGTTTGTTTGAGGTTTTATGGCGCAAGAGCCATGATGTTGACCATGCTGCGCCAGCTAACTCATATGAAGATGAAACTCACACATTCACTTGCACAACCCCTTTTTACAATGGGGCACATTCACACACCTCACAGATAGAACACACATGAAGAAAAGCCATGCCCAAACCAGGATTCGAACCCGGGACGCCTGATCTCGGGGAAGATGTGCTACCCCTATGCCAGGACGCCGGCAACTGACAAAGTATAATAAAAAAAACAAATAGGAATTTGACCATCAGTTAAAATTTACTAATTCTTAATTTTTTTTTAACAAATTTATTCATTTGAAAACTAGTTTAACGATTTGTGGATGCCATGAACACAGTTGTCTGGTAGGAAATCCGCCAGCTAAAAAGACAATCAAGAAGAGTGTTCTTTCCACTTTCTAGAAAATTATCACAATATGGCGCGTTTATCTTCCTCTTGTAGTCGAAATCGAGAAAAACAAATTTGAATTCAAAATTTAAGGTAGTTGTATAAATATTGTACTCGTCTTTTGCTTTTATGAGTTATCGCGTTCATTTGTACAAGAAATTACAGTCAAAAATACCTTTCGACGGATGGCATTCAAAATGTAACACAAATTTACGATTTTCGTGTAAAGAGCATACACCAAATTTCATTCATCTAGCTGTTTCTGAGCTGTCGTGTCACTAAAAAATTTTTGATCTCGTAGGTGCTTAAAATGTAAGAATTCAACTATCTAGAAATAAAAATTTTTGGAGACAATTTCAATACATTCAATACATACACATACTATGAGGAAATATAAACTCAGATAAAGGTGATGATATTTCCGTTATACCTACCAATTACTTTATTACTTTTCTAAAGAATGACTTAAGGGATACTTCAGCACTCCCTTCATTTTGGCACTAAGCCATTTCAGACGAACTATTTAACAAGAACTCGATTACGTTACTGTCATTCAAATTGTCATCATTATAAAAGGACTGCTAAAATTAACGCAAGATTTGAATTTCACACTATTCTTGTAGTATTAGCAAACCCTATTAAAAAAGCACATTTGACAGCTGATAGTTTAGTGTTAGTAAAAATGTAGCGTTATATGACAGAACAACGTGTTTTCATTGTTGAACAATGTTTCAAAAATAATGAAAGTCTGACGACCATAGTTCGAAAATTTGTGAATTGGACTCCTAGATCGTGTGATTGAACACCATCGGATTTCTTTTTATGTGCTTGCTTGAAGTCAAAGGCCTATGACAACAAGCCCACAAGCACGCGCGCACTGAAGGAGGAAATTCAACTCTTCATCAACGAAATTCAGCTACATTTATGCAAAATGGCCAAGGAAACCTTTGACATAAGATTGCTTATGTGCCAACAAAGCTGTGGAGGCCATTTACACTGTGTTATTCCATGCATAACGCTATCCTGTTTACTTTACGGCTCAATAAAAATATAAAGATTGAAAAAAAAATGCACAGGGATAGCCTGGTTGGTAAGGCGTTGGATTCGCATCCCTTGGGTTGGGAGTTCGAACTCCGCCGGCCGAAGACTCTCCGTGTATGTGGTGGCTGGTGCACGTATAAACCTGTGGTGGCCACGAAGTCCTCCATGTAGAGAGTAATACCCCTGGGGGTACTGGTTCAGAAGTGATCGTTCTTTGATTCAGGTCTAAATTACGATCTGTGAATGAATTGCATGAATAAAGTCCGCCCCGTAAAATGGGTAGTGATATATGAGTAGGTAGGACGTACTCTTCGCCCTAGTCGGCGGTACTGAAAACAAGAGATGCTCTTTCGGCTTAAATTCTCTGAATTCATCAACATGATTTAAAATGTAAGAATTCAACTCGTCCATCACATGTGCCATAAGAAACAACAGAAAAAAAAGTATCTTTTTTTATTATTATTTAATTCAAATCTTACTTTAACACGTTGCACACTTTACTGCACGAATGGTGGCTAATTCAAATGTTGTGTTAATTTTGAGACAACCTTTACTAACTATCAGTTCCAGCCATGGAAACCCTCTAGGTTTTTAAGCATGCGCTTTTGCGCCAGTCGGTTTTTATATCATCAAAATAAGTGTGAAACAAAAGATGGAGATGAAAGTGTTTATTTTTTACCAAGCAATAATTAAAAAGCATTCTGAAGTATTGAACCAACCTAAATGGTACGATTTAAAAAGAAAAGGGAAGTTGGAAAATAATAGTCGAAAAAAAGTCCCACATAACAAAGAATTGAAGGCATTTTTTTTACAAGGCATTTTTTTTTTCTGCGTGTCACTTTTCCGCGAACTAAAATTGTTCAAAAGTAATACCATGCTATTATCAAAAGCATTTTTTCCAGGATTCCACCCACTTATGGGCATGGTTAAAATCAGTATCCCACGAATTTCCTGCGAAACAGAAGAGTTTGAACCAAAAACTGAAATCTCCACTTCAAACATATAAAAAAAGGAATAGAGGGGGGGGGGGGACCCGGGGGGGGGGGGGGGGACCCGCCCCGTCACCACACACTTTCGAAGCGGCGATTACACTGAACACTTCAAGCATTTTCAGCTGTGATTGAAAACTCCAGCAGTGCTTTTCGAATCCTTGATAAATCACGGCGAAGTGCTAAAGCTCTGTTGAAATGGAAACAGAAGTGGACTCTTCCGCTTCGGCTAGTTGTGCTGACAAAATGGAGGAGGGCAAGGGGGAAAGAAGAAACTTCGCAAAAAATAAATAAGCGAAATGAAAGCGAAAATAAAAGGGAGGAGAGGGATATGACACAGGCACAAAGAATGATAAACGGCGTTGTCAAAGGCGGAAAAGGAGATTTTACAGTGCCGTGGATATTATGTAAATGGTATGACACATGCGCGGTTCATATAAATTTTCATTGTCTTTTTTTTAAAAAAGATCAGTGCAATGATTTGACAAGGGAAGATAGATTGTATATATATATATATATATATTTGCACACCGATATGAGGTTAAAAGTGTGCGAAAAAAAAGTACTATGTATGACAAATACGTGGTCTCTATAATGAAATCACGTGACTCGGGAAGAGAGATCAAAAGAAAATTGGAACAGTGGAATCAACTTACGATCACTATTATGATGAATTAGTCGAGCAAATTTAATTTTGGAATCTTTCTTGTATCAAGTTGTAACTGTGAAGCCATTTTAAAGTGATTCATTTGAGTTTTTAAAAACATGTTTTGAGAGAAATAATAAAGATCGTAAGATTATCGTAAGATTTTAATCTGATGTATCTCATTTACAAAGTACTTAATCGTAAAAATAATTTGAATTTCGGAATTTAGATGAATTTTTACATTTTAGATTTTCCTGAGTCGAAAGCAGCAATTTTGGAGTTAATAAGTCTGTCTGTCTGTTTGTCTGAAAGTATGAGAATTAAAAAAAATTACTTTCGGCAAGCTGGAAGGCAAAGTATAGATTCCTTTACACCTAAGTTACTATCTGGTAACATAAACTGTTGATGTTAAAAATAGACTAAATTAGAATTTGAAAATCACTTTTCAGCTCCTAACTTCTCAGATATTGCAATTATCGAAGAACTTTAAATGCAAAAGTTGTTCGTCTTAATGAAGCGCTAATTTGGCTAGTTAGATTTACTTTTTTATCTTCAAAATTAAGAAAGTTATAGCGAAAAGAAAATCCCCCCCCTCATCTTTCCGGCCCCTATGAGCTAGATGGGTCATTTACGAAATATTTACATTTTTACACACACACACACACACACACAAAAACTTTTGTGGTTTTGAGCTCTAGGGACACACACACACACAAACGAAGGGTGGTTTTGAGCTCTAGAGACCATGATCTATAAAGAACCGAAGAAATTTTTCCGAAGTCTTGTCACGAGAACCATTGCAATCGATACTATTCCTACAGGAATTTACCTAAAAATGAAATGAACTAGAGGATATCAATTTAGTAAGCAGTTTCTCACTGAAATTACAGATATCTGTCAAATATTTGACAGAAATTATCTTAGGAAATTTGACTGTCTGTCAGACCGTGTACGCGTGAACACGATGTTGAATACATGACATTTAGCATATGTTTTTATTCTCAACTTTGCAGAACCATATTAAAGCTTGGACCAAATCCGTCAGTATATTATCTATAATTTATACTCATATACGTGAGAGCAGTAACTTAAAAAAACAACAGACTAGAAGGTTGGGCTTTAATAATTTTTAACACATGATCCACGAAATTGAGTATCCGTTTTTGCGATAAATCTGTCAAAGAGATGTTTATTTGTCTATCCGTAAGCACGTGGATGCTATAGTTTAATGGCGCAACTAATAAGAAAAAAGAAATTACATAATTATTTTGAAGCCAAATTTATAAATCTGCACCAAATTTCGCACTGAAATGATCAAGATGAAAAGGTCTAAAATGCATGTTCGTTTCCTTTTACCAGACTACGAAGTTAAACACAAAAATTGTAATAACGTAATGTAGGATTAAAAACGAGAAACGAGAAAACAAAAATGCGAGACAAGAGCTATGATTTCCAATTACGATTTAACATGCTAGTACAAATAGAAATATACTCTGGAGCTACATTCTGCATCATAGCAAGAGGTTGTGAAGGAGAGTTTCGGTAGGAGGAGATAACAGCCTCGGTATAGATAGCACCAACCTTCCAGCGAAATAAGGAAGACGCTGAAAGCATGAGCAACTCCTGCACTTACGTTGAGAAAAACAATCCCAATCAAGCAAAAGCTATGCGCGTAATAAATTATTTTAACCATGATGATTTATCGTATATAACGATGATGATACTTTTTATTTCCGCCAAATTATGAATCATAGACAAAAACAAATGTTTTTAATTGACTTTTTTTTTTTGTAAAAATTCATATATTATAGAAAATAATTTGCATTATTATAAATTTATTTGAATATTTTTAGGTAAATTTCTTATAGGAAGATTACATCACATTTCTCATCGGAAATTTTAGTTTACTGATCCTTGCATTTGATTTCACATCATAGTGCTTAAAATGGGAAAAAAAAAGAAGAAAAAAAAAAGATGATTTTTTTTTGTGTCCAATTCTAAGCATTTCTTACCGAAAGTATCAGAGAAAATGTGACTGAGAAAAAAAAATTGACAGACAAATAGAATTTAATGAAATATTTTCTTTAAAATATCGAGAAATAAAGATTAGTAATTCACTAGTTTAACATTAAAATTTTTAAAAAACACACAAGCAACAAAATAAAATGGAATTATGCTTGGCGAATAAAATTTTGCACGTGGTCTATCAAAATTATATTTCATCAAATTTTATGTGAAATCTTTCATGTACGCAATAACTGATGGTAAATTACTTTTATTTATCGACTTTTACATGTGTAGCGAAAAAAGCTCTTCATTTGAAATAAAATTCTTTCCATTCAAGTAGATATAATTACTAAGGCGGTACAAAGCTCTAGCGTGTAACAAATATTTATTCAGTTCCAATAGCATCATGAAATAAACTCTATTCGAAGTCATCAGTTACAGCGTTATCTCTCGTTTCAGTTGAAGCAGACGACTTTTTTTAGTCAAGGGGAATTTAAATAGGGGGTTCTACCCCTCAATTTAGTCGGCCAGGCACCTGTGACTGTCAAAGTGAGTCATTCGTGAACCCAGGCACACGAGATCGGAAAGTTAGATAGAGCCATTTTAATGTTCTGATATCGTGACTAGCACGTGGTGTCATTAGCCTTCAAGCGATTATCGTCTGCGCTGTCACCTTCTGTGAATGACAAACAAAACAATGCTAAAATTAGTTAATTAAAAGTAATTCTATTTTTTGCTTTAAGAACTTTAATTAGTGGATCGAGAACAATTATTTATTTATATTTAGCGAATGAAAACTTCAACAGTTTAATCATGATGTTCTTGGAAGCAAAAAAAGAAACTTTGTAGAAAGGTAATTCATTATTGTTAGTTTAAATCAATGATTATCTTTTTTTTTAAAAAAATAAATTAAGCAGACGATTAGTTTGCTGTTCTTGTTAATTAAATGATCATTACTGACTATCCAATATATAATTATTCTGTTTATTTTAAATGCCCAAGAGTTGTTATTTATAAAGAACTTTGGAACGTTACAAGTTCTTATTTTTATATATTCTGGAAATTATGAATAAGTTCGAAAAATATTTTTAAGAAGTTGAAAATCGAGGTTATATAAATATTAAATTATATTTTCGAGGTTATAATATAATTTACGATTTATTACAATAACTTAAATAATATTTGCTTCAATTCGTAATCGTTTTATTATTATTTTAAGGATGAATTCAAATATTGACGTCAAATGCAAAGGCAAGATATAGAGACAAAATTAATAAATAAATAAATGCATTGCAATTCAGATAATGAACTCTGATAAACTAGCAAATCTACTTGAATTACGTTCTAGTCGAGTTTTATATTATTTTATTGAAAGAAAAACAAAAATTGTTGCTGTTTCTTAAAATCCACCCCCCAACACGTTTTATTATTCAAAATCTCACTGTTTCAGATCATTCTAATGATACGACATTTTCATTATACACGTTTTTATAAGGTTTATTAGTTGAGAACTACAAAGCAATATAGTAAAATTAGTTTATCATCTTCGAGAATTCCTTTATGCAAACAAAAAATATTTATTCTACTATTCTAATAAGAATTCTCTATTCTACGATAATACAAAATAAAAGTATAAAGTTCAAAGAGTTGATACTAGAAGAAATTAAAATTGATGCTACATACTTTCCAATGAAACTAAAACACTGTCTCGTAAACATCAAAGGATGCTTTTAAAATTTTTCTGAAAGCATCTTTGATAATGTGAAAGAGATACGAAGAAATGAATAAGAATAATATAAACCTTTCAGAATACAGAAACATTAGCCAGGAATAGGAATAAATAATAGAATTTCTGTTTTGAAAAGAATGCTGTTATATATTTATTAGGATTAAAAATATTTATTCGTATCTGAGAAGTTTACTAAAAGTAATCTAAACAGTATTTTAAATTAATGCGCGGAAAATTTTAAATAGTAGTCTGAGTAGTTTACTTGAGACTAAATAGAAATATGAAATAGAAATAGAAATATAAAACACACACGATAAGAATACTCAAAAAGTAGCAATTCAAGGAACGCTGGGGAGATATAAATCAAGAGAGATATGTAGGTAGTAGGTAGAAGAAGTACAAATTGAAATAAGAAGTAGAACTTTAAGTTTATCATTCGATACTGCTGGCAGAAAGTGCTATATATTTATAGCTATTGAAATGTCGTTATTCAACTTAGCTAATCAAGAAATTTAGAACTAATTGAACATAATAATAGCGAATATGAAAAACTAAAAATATGATTTCCACGAAGTATTCTGAAACAATTTGCATAAAAAGATGAGAAAAATTCATAGCTGAAAACTTATAAATAATTCTTTTATTAAAAAAGGAAATTATTTTTAAATATTTCACTTTATTACTTTTGCTTATATTTTTATATGCTCTTATAATTAAAAAAGAATAAGCTTTTTATCTGTTAAAAATGCCCACTTCGATATTTAAAGAGTATCATTTTGTTTAAAATTAATTTTGAATTTTTTTTTGCGCGGGATACTGAAATTAAATATCTTGAAGGCATTTCAGAATAAAACCTTTTGTTATTTCAGTTTGTACTGTTAATTCAATTTCTGATATTTATATTAAAAACCAATTTGAATTAATTAAAATCAATAAAAAAGATTTGTATTTCGGAGAAATAGAATGAGGGATGGAGGAGGCGTGGTATGTATTGCCCAAGGATCTCTAAAAGACTTAATAGGACTTGCACAATAATCCTAATTTAATTATTTCGAATAATTTATTTAATATTTTTATAATTCAATATTCTATTCAAACAACTAGATATTTATATTTTGTTTTCAAGTGCTTTTCTACACATCCTTCATATGTTACTCATTTGATTTATTTCTACCAATCTGAGTGGGAACTATTCTATCATGACAAATTTTCAATCACATTGTTCTTTTAAATTAAGTATTTTTTTTAATTCTGGGATATTATTCACTTTTTATTTTACGCTGGCAACTCAGCAGAATTAGATTTCCAATACAAATTTTATCATCGAACTTTTCCAAGATATTAAGATAGTTCATACTGTATTTATTAAGAGAGATAATTTTTGATTATATTGTTTTAACATTCTGCCCTGAAAATATTTTGTGATTTAGCATGATTGTTAATCTCATACTGTTTTATATAATTTGAGAATATTGAACCAAAAATTCAACATTTGCTTAGATTTTTATTGAACTTAATTTCTCCGAATAAATCGTTTGCATTTAAGTTCGAACATATCATGATATCAAACTGGTATTCCATTTAACTTATGAAGACGTTTTTGGCATTCAATTTCTTGGTTAGTTTTTATTTCTTTAAGTCGAAACAGTAAAATATAAAAGAGGTTGAAATTTTATTGCCTAAATATGCTTTCCGTACATAATTAAATCACCAGAAGAAGAATTATCATTTTTTTTTGTGTGTGTGTATCTATAGAAATTTATTCAAATTTTCTTCATCGCAAGGAATTTGTTTTTTACACTCAGCAAATCGTTTGGTAGCATGAATTGTCAGTGAACGATCGATTTTTAAAGCACAAGTATAAATTATAAGAAGAAAAAAAATGATGAATGAAAAAAAATTATTCAATCCTTCAAATTCTATGTTTTTTTAAAACTTGATTTAAATGTTATTCGTCAAGGTTTTCTTCATTTTTCTGGAATAAACATATTGAATCAATATTTATGTTTAATTAATTTAGAGGTAAATTAATTATAAACATGATTT
The DNA here is from genome assembly GCA_026543865.1 of Argiope aurantia. NCBI lineage: Eukaryota > Metazoa > Arthropoda > Arachnida > Araneae > Araneidae > Argiope > Argiope aurantia. The sequence goes on from JAPMOR010057082.1 coordinate 177,951, forward strand.
AAAAAAATATTTTCTAAAATGTTACTTACATGGCACCAATATTATTTTTTAAAAATATACTCTTCTTTTACATCTATCCACTTCTCCTAAATTACTTTTTTTATTCCTGTCGAATGTGTATGAAGCCAGTTGTACACAGATTCGATGAAAATCTTATATATAAATGCGCTTGAGGAATCCAAATTAACGGCAGCTCTTAAAGTACTGAATATAGGAAGAATGTTCGAATTTTGACCAGTGAAGTCTCTTTAATTTTTCTTGTGTTGTTCCAGATATTTGGAAACGTATGAGTTAAAATTTTTAACTTTTTGAAAGTCACTTGTAAACATTACATGCCATTTACATTCTTGAAATGTTGATAGAATATGATAATCGAGCTAAATTTTCAATAAATTTAACATTCAATAAAAAATTTAATAATTTTTTACTGTGCAGCTGTACTATTCATTTTGTTATCATTTATCTTACTAGTGAATAAATAAATATACATATTAAGAATTAAAAGATGCCAAACGATTATTTAAATTTAAACAATTTATGTTGATCTCCAGTAACATACTTTAGCAACATACTTTAGCAACATACTTTAAAATCATCTAGCAACATACTTTAAAATCATCTGCTGCTATAAAAATACTTGCATATAAATGTATTTACATTTTTAATTTAAATAATTGTTATAAATGCAGATATATGAATAGAATTTAGACGTGATTAAGTTTATAATCTTAGTGAAAGTAAATAATATCAATGTAAACAAAAAAAATACATTTAATAAATTATACAAAAATCCATCAATTTATTTTAACTTCTGCAATATTTTTTGAATTAAATTAAGTGATGAAAAAATTAAAAAAAAAAAATACTAGCAATTAATGCAAACATCGAAAACTATGATGCGAGTAAAACTACAAAAAGTGCATTAAATCCCAAAATCAAATTGATGGGAGTTATTTTATGTGCATTATGTAATCATAAATTGAATTAGATCATTTGTTATTTCAAGGGCATCAAACTTTAAGATGTCCTTAAAAGGAACCACGTCAGTTATCTTCGTCGGGGTTATTTTCATTTTCCGCAAGCAAACCTCACCCCCCTTTCACACTATTTTTAAATAGAACCCCAACCGCAGTGATTACTTTAGCAGTCGTAAGATCGCTAAGACAGACATTTTACTTGCAAAAAGATCAGCATACTCAACAAAAAGAACATTGACATCTGCTTATGGAATCAATTAAGTTCCATTCATTTTTTTTTACCATAGAAAAAAGATTTTGTACAGTTAAAGCATCAAAACAAATGTTTTCTTTTGTTTCCATTCAAGTTTCGGATATTTTAAAAGTAATTTGTGCAAACATAATGAATCTTAATTATTCTGCCAACCTCCGAGGCATCATTAAGTCTTATCTTCGTCTTTCAGGAGAAAGAGAACAAGGTTTTCTTATTTTAATCCTGCTGCGGAATTCTGAAATGCCAGGCGTTTGCTTAAAGCATACTCAGCTATATTAAAAAAAATGCATCTGTTTTGAGAAATAATGTATTTTAATCATTAACATAATGTAAAGCATTTTTTCCCCTTATTTGTAAATATATTTTCCAAAAGAATAAAACATGTTTGCGTTTCGATAATAGAGAAAAACTCATTTGGAAGTTACGCAAGTTTGCATGGCAAAGTAGATTATAAGTTCGTTATGTTTAGAGTGCTATTTTAATTATATTACATTTTTTACTTTATTGATTAGAGCATATATCACTATCAGTATTATCTGCTGAAATAAATGACAATAATCAATGAAGATTAAAATCGATACTGTTCGGCTTCAAAAAACATACAGTTTTCAGAAATTTTTTTTATAAAATGCATGGAATAAAAAAGACCTGAAATTTAAGGTAGTTTTAAAACACCTAATGTAAGCATAAAAAATTAAGTATGTTCTAAAAATAGATAATTTTTTAATTGTAAACTTTCTGTTATAAATAATTCAAATTATTTTTTTACATATTAAAATACAATTTAATTAAATCAACGACTTTTTATGGATTGGGCAATTTTAATAAATAAAAGTTATATGCAAATTTCGTTTCCTATGTTTTTTCGGTAAACTGTATATGCTGGTATTTCACAGTTATAAAAGGCTCATATTATTTGAGACTTTTGTTACAAAATGTAAGGAAGGAATAATGTAAAATATTTATTTTTGTAAGTAATGGAGCTAGAATTTCCTATTTTTATTTTAAATATAAGGACCGTTTTTATTACTTTTACATCTTGCTTTAATTTAATTGGGAATTTTTTTGTAGTTTAAACTAAGATAAAACTATTTTCCTATCTTTATCTAAATCAATGCTTTTGTTAGGAATAAATTTAAATAGTTTTATAATTTAACAATTTGCGAAATATTTTCTAAGTTGAGGAAATTTGAATAAAAATATTAAACAATTTTTTATTACATTTAAAAATAGCTTAAAATAAAAAATAACCATGAAAAATTCTTTTCAAATTATTCTTAGAATTTTCCAGCCAAATATTTTTTTTGCTATTAATATATTCTTGGAATGAGAATTTAGTTCTGGCAATAAAATTCTAAATAATACTTAAACAAACGTCTTTATTTAATATAAGTAAAATTTATTTCTTCTTTTAAAAATGATCTATACATTTCAATTAAGAATAAATTAATTTCAATTAAATAAATATTTCTGGATTTTTTAAAAAAAATTTGATATATAAAAATCATTCGATAAAATATATCGTCTGTTTGAAAGCATGTGTTCGTTGTTTACTTGATAGAGCGAAAAGAATAGTAGATTGTTAAAATGAGTGATGTTTATGATATACTGTCTAATAATTATTCTTCCACTGGATAAATTTATTTTTTCCTACTGTATTTATTTTTTTCTGATATTTCTCTCATTGAATAAATTTAATTTAACTGTAAATTAGTTTTGTTTCATTATAAGGTTTATACTAGAAATAAAATCTTTACAGATCATTGTACAACTTGTATTATTTTCAAATGTAACTGAGCGTCTATAATATGTATTGACATAAAGGATGTTAGGGTTTGCCCGATGTCTCATCAGAAATTGACGATGCTCCCTCAAATGCAACAGTCACTTAGGGCGTGCATGTTTGAAGGGAATGATTCTCATGGCCACGGGCAAACTCGTTAAAATCAAATTAGCTTATCTACCCTGTATTTTATTGTGGATCATAAAAGAATGACTGAATGGAACCTTGGCTGGTTGTTCCAAAAATGATTCTCTTTTTCTGGATTAGCATCAGAGAAAATTGTTTTAAATTGTGAAACTAATCTTTCATCAAATAGGAATACCTTTCAAAGGAAAAAAAAACACTTTATTAAAAATATGAAAAAAAAAACCCGATATACTTATTTAATCTGAAAGTTTAGATATGATGACCTGAATGTCTGATATTCTGAATATTTTTGCTGTAAGAATGAGATTTACTAGTTTATATTTTTATATTTCAAAATATTTTAGAAAAAGGGGCAAGAAAATGCTGTGTCTTCTAGAGTATTTGTTATTTTTTTAAAAGAAACCAAATTTAAGAAAATCTTGAAGAGGAAACACAAATCGATTTTGTTTTAAAAAATTCTTGCATTCGCTAAGTAAACCACAAGAAATATCAAAGATTTCCTATAAAACATACGTTTATGTCCTCATGCAGACAACCATTATGGATACTGAATGGTTGGATGGGTATGGAAACGTCACCTTTATTAAGGATCGAACACACAATACACACATTACGGATTTGCTTTTTGCATGTCTAAGAAATACAAATAAAAAGAAGCCATTTCAATGCCTGCTTCGAAACCAGTGGTTATACTGGATAGAAATATAAATCCAAGATTTGTGCAGTTATGAAGGAAAAGAAAAACGAGCCTTAAAAACATGAAAAGACACAAGATATTTTTACTATAAAAATAGAATCGATTTAAAATTAAAAAAGGAGAATATTGCTTCAAATATTACAACAAAAAATTTATTAAGGAAATAAAAATATATCAATAATAATGCTTAAATACAAAAAATAAAATTAATAATAATATTTTTTATAATAATACTAAAACATAATTGAAAAATATTTAGATAAAGTGAGAAAGAAAACTACAATAAAAATTATTCACAATACACATAAAAACGAGTTATATTTATTTTATGATACTCAAGCCCATTATAAAAAAATTCTTTATTCGAAAATAATAATAACAAAATAAAAGCTGCTCAATTCTTTGTTGAATATCTAAAATCCAAGAGAATCAAAAAGGATTAGGCATTGATATTCTAAGTTCGTATTATTATTGGGGTCCAATTAAAAACACACAATAGGAACCTCAAATCGACTGAAGCTGTTGAATTTTATTACGCAATTCTTCTTTGGGAATGAACAAAAATTAAAACTATTGAAGAATTCACCATCATCTTTTGATAAGAACAAATGATTATTTATTGAAAAAGCATTTTGCTTTGGGAAATGAAATTTATTGTTTTTTGAATAAGAATTATTATAAAAAAAAGAGAGAATGAAAGAATATGAATTGTTGCAGTTGCATTACTCTGTCTTCTCTTTTGGATAACAGATAGCGGTGCCTGATTAGGTACGTATCCCATAGTGCATTGCGATTGTAATTATAATCAGATGTTGATACTGTTCTGTTACAGTGCGAGCGTGAATCTCTTGTCTTGTCTTCTTGTTTTGTGTGAAATGTGATCATTAAAGAAATATTCCCGAAAACAGGAGTCCTCTTGTTCCCACTGCACGGTTCATAATCACAGTGTTCAATAGAATATACCAACTTCGGGAAGTGCAATTTCTGTTGTCAATAAAAATAGTTCAAATAAAAAGAATCAATTTAAATAATAAAAATAATCAATTTTCAATACTGAGTAAGGTAGCAGGAGAAAATGGCATGTCTCTCTTTATTAAGATAGAAAATTATTTTTCAACTCAACACTGGTATATACTGTTACACGCAAGCATTAACAAAGTACATTTTCTTTTGATACACGGTTTGTGAAAAGAAAATGTTAACGGAAATACATTTCGAAACGTACTTTAAATGTTACTGCACTACAAAAAATTTTTCCACAAACAAAAATTTTTTTAAAAAATGGAGCATAATTAACTACAAATAAAAATCAATGACAAAAAATTTTATTTTAAATTTTTTTATCATTAATAAATACTAAAATATTAATCCTACATGTGTATTCATTTCAACCTTATACTTTCATCAGTAAGATCTGCAGGAGGTACAGTTTAAAAAAGTTTATTTTGCATTTGATATTTTAAGCAAAATTAATAATAAAAGGCTTAGTTAAAATTCCTATGTCAAAATTTACCCTCTTAAAACAATATTTATTGCTAATAAGTGAATTATTAAAAATTAATGGGAAAAGATAAAAAGTAAGTAATACCGAAAGGCATCACTGGGTAATCTATACTACTAAACAAGATGAAAGTGTGTTTAGCATTCTACAGGCCAAACTGTTTGACCTACAGCTGCCAGATTAGGTATATGTAACTTGGAGGTCAAAAATGTAGAGATTTAAAATTTTTTTTAATTAATTAAAAATTAATTGTGGCGTTTTTTCTAGATAACTTCCGAAAATATTATAATACAAAAATACTTTTTACATTATCTTAAAATTCAAAAAATTATTTTTTCAATGATACCAACTTAATCGTCTTACAAATAGTTCCTAAATTTCATCAGTTATGAAATTTTTTTTGTTTAAATTTCAACAATAGATTGCATTGTTACTCTGGGATTCAAACGTTTTTCATTGTTTCCTCAAATAATATAATATCGCTTGATTTTTTTTCCTTTTATTGTTGAGAGCTAAAGAATAATAATATTGTTTAACATCTACATAATTTATAAGAGACAATAAAAAAGTAAAGTTACAAAATAGAGGAAATGAGAAGATGGATGATTAAAAGATAGATTTACATTTTTAAAGCGCTATGATGCTATTAGACTGGTCACTATTAGAAAAATTTATACACATTATAAACAGAATTTATGCAAGACAATTAAAACAACATGGTTTTAATGTCTAACAATTTGGTGGAATGATGGACCTGAAGTTATATCTACAAGATTTTAATAAAATTAAATCGTATCAATATTCCCTGCGCACCATCTGGCCGCTAAAAGAAATATCCCTTCTGTTGTGATTAAAACTGCGTGAGTAATGAAAATTTAATTATTACTATCTTATAAAAGTGCTGATTTTAGATCATTCTTTAGATCCAGAATTTCCCAAAGACTGGTTAACATAGTAAGATTATGAAAATATTGATATACGAAACTCATAATTAAGGTCATGTGTGATTTCAAACGGTAGAAATTTTTTTTTTAAATTTAAAATTAGGAATGTCAGGAATATTTCGCAGGATATGATTCTTTAGGACAAAAGGACTGTCTTAAAATTTAAACTTCATAATTTTTTTGAAGCATATTTAGTGGTCAAAAAATAAAATATTATTATTTACGTCATTTAAATCCGTTTGAAAATAAAACTAAAAACTGAATTTTATGTTGAACTAGAGAAATTTTTATTGAATATTTTTTTTAAGATATTGCTAAAGTAATAAAAATTATTCTGTAGTGCACATAAAATTTCAATGCCTAACGCTTCTGTTTTCTGTAATCATATTTAAAAATAACTCAGGGTTATTTTAGCAAAAAAGTTTTTTTATTGATTAAAGTTTAATCACTTCCACTTTAATTTAAAACTCCAACTTTACGGGAGCTGACAGAAAATTAAAGAAATACGTTGTACAATGAATAGAATAGTTTAAGGATTTTATGATAGCACAAGTTATATGATTTTCAAAATTTGAAACTTAAAAATATTTTGCTAAAGTAATTATTACATAAAATTTTTAATTGAAAAATTTATTACGTTAATATTAAGCAACTTACATAAAATATTTAATTGAAAATTTAAGCGAACATTAATCTCGGCGAATCATTTAATCGCCAAAAGTGCTTAATGCAGAACAAATAATAGAACCGGCACCCCATCTCCCAAAACAATGCACTAGTCGCAACTGATTTTAACGACTGCATGTTATTTCAGCAGACGATAATAATTTTTAAATAAATATTTCTGCTAGAATAAACTGAAAAACTATTTTGAAACAATGTAACAAAAAACATAATATTTAAGATTTTATTTTGGCAAAGTGCCAATTAATCTTTCTAATGAGCAGTTTATTTCTGACTTTATTAACTCTAAATAGGTCACACTAATGCTTACTAATACCTAATACTTACTATACTAATTAATAGCTTTATTTTTGTTCTTAGTCTCTTTAGTCTCCCATATTTAAGATTTAATCAGATAATAATCTATGTATATACAACGGTCTTTTAATGTAGTCTGCCCCTTTTTTTTGTTGTTGTCATAGCAACCCGTTGAATCATATTAACGTGTTTTGAAGCCAATTCTTTTTTACTCATCGTTATTCATCTTATCTGCTCTATTTAATACTTCCTACTTCAACTGGATTAAAGCAAGCAACTATTCATAACTAACTTCACAAACACTACGTAGGTTAATCCAGGCTTAAACCATCTCATTCATTCGTCCCAGAATTACGGCTCTGGAAAAAATCACACTAAGCTAATGTGACACTGGAACATCCATTCAGTCATTTTATTTTTTTAATTTTCTCCTAAAAACACTTAACTGTGACTGTCCCAGTGATCTTCACAGCCATGAAAACATTCTGTCTTTAACAAGCATGACAGTTCAATGGGCCGAACCCTAAATTTCGCCCCACAGGGCGGGGTGTCATGCCCTTTTTTTTTTTGATTTTGGTATGCTTTTTTATGGGCCTGCTTTGGGAAGCCTACCAGGAAGCTCGTCATGTTCTGATGAGGGATTGGGTATCATTTTTTTAGTGGAGTTGACGCCGTTCGGGGAGATGAAGTCATTTATGGTAAATGGAAAAGTGATATCTGGAAAATTCTACACTGTAACAAATTGATGACATTTATTACGTTTGCATTTACGTGAAGTAAGCGGTTGTTGTGACAAGGAAAAATTTAAAATTTTTAAATTTAATGAAATTAATTCACGATTACGTTATATGTGTAAACGGGATGCGCTAATTTAATTTAGGAATTAATTCTGATATTGCAATAGGAAAAAAGATATTACGTTACCAACTCTATTTCTCCTATCTAATGAAAATATAAAATACAAATATTTTTGATCAAATTGAAGTGATTTATCAAAATGATTGTTATCAAAAAAATAAATGATTCAATAAATGGGGTTATTAATATAAAAAAATTGCAATCATTAATTATCACCGAATAAATAATTAAATCATTATGTATTCTACTAATATTATTGTATTTGTGCTGCTGTGCAATTGGTACTTGATTTATATCCATAAGGAAATTCTAAAAATTATTCAAAATTACTTTTACATAAAAAGAATTTTTTTTTTAGCTAAGATATCAAATTGGTGATTGGTGACAATCACTGTTCAATTTTAAGAGAGAAAAATATGTTTCTCAGAGATAATATTTACGAAATTAATTTCAAGAAACATCAGCATTTAAAAATAAAGAATTAGTAGTAACAAGGTTTTCGTAGTAAAGGTTACTTTTAATACTTGTAGAATGCTCTTTATGGATATTTATTAAGTATTAATGCAAAATATCACAGATAAAATTCTTCATACTTTTCTATCTATGAAGTGCACCATAAAAAAATGAATTTTAATTACAATAAATGCGATTTTTTTCTCAATTAAAGAAAAATGCAAGATGGATTAAACTAAACAGAATGACGAATATTGAGCATTGTATTCTTAATAAAATCGAATAATTCTTCATACGAATTCATTAAGAAAATCAAATGCTTAAGTAGGAATTAAATATCAAAACTTCAAGTTTTTAAATCTACAGAATTCTTTTCTAGGAATAATATTAAATCTGAAACAAAAATCATTCATTTTTCAAAAATCTGTGTGTTACTTTTTTCTTGTACTGATATATTTAAAAAGAAATAAAGGAAAGACAAGTAAGACAATTTTTTTTTTGTATAAGAATTTCTGCAAGACTTCTTAAGCAATGGCGAAAGAGTGGCTGAATATTTTTTACCACAAATCAACCGACACGGCACAAAAGCATTGCTACAGAAAAGCCACTAAGCGGACATCTGCAATTGAGTAACAAAATCGTTTGCAACAATGGAACATTTTCGCGCTCAAATCCGCTTATAAAATAACCGTGTCGTGACAGAAAGCAAAAGGTCTCCCGCCTTCTCTGATGGATGTGGAAATTTCATTTTTATTGTTCGCCCAAAAAAGTCGAGTACAGTTTTTTCTCACAACAATGGACCGTGTTCGAAATGAAATCCTTGGATTTGATGACCGTTATTTTTCGATTCACTTAAAACGTTTAAGTTGCGAAACTGATTCTAAATCTTTGTGGCAATAAATTCAGAAAATTTTCCATTGTTAAGTAATTTTTATTGTTCTTAAAATGCTATCATATAAAAATCTCTACATGCGTATGGTTAGAAACATGGTTAAATTGTTTTATATCTAGGCATGCTTTCTATTTCATAGAACTTTAGACATTTGAGGTACTGTTTTGTATTTATATTCATTAAAAATTTTTAATTCATAATTATTAGCTGATTTTAATTAAAATTTATATAAATATTCAAAATGAATTGAATTAAAAGGCATTATATTTTGGAAATACTATCATTTGGAAATATAATACTATATTCCAGATTGCATTTTGGAAATATTATCGTTTTTTAAAAATGAAATATTAAAATAATTTTAAAGCCTTTGTGCTATTAGAGTGCAGTTTTTTGAAATTAATAATTTTCCGATATTGTGTTTGCGCCACGTATAACGCTTGGTTAATAATGAATGCACTGGTATGTAATTAGTCACCTTTGATGACCAACTGGTTCGCTGGGGATGTTGATATTTTTACTCCAGTGAAATCATTTTGATATATTTTCATGCTTATGATACCATTAGACATTAAAGTCGTGTTATTTTAATTGTATTACTTCTGTTCTCTTCTTTGTGTGCATGAAACTTTTTAATGAAAATCAGTCTACGACATCATAGTACAGTTAAAAAAGAAATTTGCGATTCACTTATCTTCTAAATTTCACATCATTGCAATTTTATTCTTTTTATTTATCTTGTAAACCACACAAAATCCTTCATCTTTAGTTTTCATCAATGGAAAAAAATCAGGGGATAAAATATTTGATGAAACAATGAAAAAGCTTTGAACTTCAGGACAACAATATAATCTGTTGTTGGAAATTAGGAATCAGAGGTGAACATACTTATCTGCCAAACTATATATACGTATGTACCAAATTGGTAACTGTAGATCAAATGGTCTCATCTGTTTTAAGCACCAACACACAAACACACATATTCATCTTTATTATTAGTAGGGATACAATCAACCGTTGTTTGTAGATAATGATAAAATTCCTTACAATTATTTAAAATTACTTTTTTCATTTGTCGTCTGTGAGCATTATTTATTTTCTTATTTTTCTTTTCGTAATTTTAAGAGTTTTTTTCTTGATAATTATGGAGTACTCTATTTATAAATAAATAAATAAGTAAAGAATTTTTATGACAACTTAAAACTTAACAAAATAATGAAGATAGTTTTATTTTGGGTTATCAGTTCTCTGATTTACCATCAAATTTAAAACAGAATATATTAAAATATAATATATAGAATAGTGACCACAATAGTGAGATTATATAGAAATGAATTTATCGTTATACAATAGACGAAAATGATTTTAGAAAGATGCAGCATTATAACAAATTTTTTTTTGTATTGTTAGCCAAACTCAACATCATCGACGAATATGAAGTTTTTACATTTAAAGAAGACTGTAAAGTTGATCTTTCACTTTAAGTCAACTTTAAAATTACGTTTTCGAAAATCTTTATGTTATAGCATACAGCTGATTGTTAAATTTGTTTAATGTTTTCAAGTCCATTCATCACAGCTAAATTTTGGCGTTTTTCCGCTATAACTTCCGAAAATATTACAGCACAAAATTAATTTTTACCTCATATTGTAATTCAAAAAATAATCTTTTCAATGATACTAATGTTTTATCCTATAAATTAAATTTCTATTTTTAATAAATTTTTAAAAAATAATGTAATTGTATTTTTAGTAATTTATTTCACCCAAAATAAAATTGAACCTGTGCGAGCACGTTACGCGTCAATAGAAAAAAAAATTGGCTTTTATTAAGATGCTGCCATCATATTAACAAAAATTCAAATTAAAAAATAAATCAACTATTATTGCAAATTAAACATATAAAAATGCAGTTTTTAACACGTGTCTGTATGAAATGAAATAAATAAGATGTTGATATTAGATGTTGATATTAGATGATATTAGATGACATTAGATGTTGATAATATCATTTAAAAATAAATGCAAGAAAGAGTTTTCTATAATTTTTTACAATATCTATATCATTAATTCAATAAATTGTTTTAGAAAAACATGGTTTAATATATGTATCCACTTTAATCAGGGCCTATTAGTTAATTTGAAAGCCATTAGTGATACACATATATCTGTTAACAAATGGTCTAAATGTTATAAATAGTTATCTATACTTATAATAAAGCTCAATGTGTGTGAGTGTTGGAGCTCTACAGGCCAGACCATTCAACCTACAGCTACCAAATTTGACACGTGTATACCTTGGAGGCCGAGAATGTGCACCTGGGGGTTATTTTTTCGAATTTTTAACTAGAATTTTATTTATTTAAAAATTAAGCGAAATTTTGACGTGTTTCTGCTATAACTTCCGAAAATATTACCACACAAAAAAGACTTTTACATCAAGTTCAAGATCAAAAATTTATCTTTTAAATGATACCAATGTTTTAACCTTAAAATTTAATTTCTATTTTTAATGAATTTTTAAATAAATATTTTAACTATATTTTTCCACCAATTTTTTTCGTACAAAATAAAAATAAAACTTAAGCTGCACCAGCACGTTTCGCATTCATGGGAAAAAATTAGCTTTTTTCAAAGTGTTGCCCTCACATTGATTAAAGCTCCAATTAAAAATAAATTAAATCTTTTTGGAAATAAAATCTGCAAACATATAATTTACGGGACGTGTCTGTAGGAAATGAAACAAATATGAAATATTATTTTTTCTAAAAAACAAATTAAAGAAAAATTATTTTATGATCTTTTACACTCTCTGTATTATTAATCCAATAAATCAGTTTTATTTTAAGGCAAGTTTTGTTTAATATGAACAGAATATCCATTCAAATCAGGGCCACACAGCTAATTTGTAAACCTTTAGTTAGACACAGATCTGCTAAAATGATCTAAATGGAAAATGATTATATTTTATGTAACTTGATTCAATAAATGCTCTAATAAATAACGAATTTTTGATTTTACATAAAGCTTCTGCTGTGGAAATCACGAATAACAAAATGTTCTTGAAACACTAATATTTTAAATAAAAAGAGTTAATTTCCAATCAACTAAATCAATCACTTAAACTGACTGATTTATGAAAATTTGAATATCACTATTCAATAAAAAAAGGATAATTTTAGATTTTCCATCGATCGTTTCAAAGAAAATACGCCAATCAGCGCGCAGGTTTCTCAAGGTTAATTGGCCTAAGATTATGAAAATGTTGAGTTTTTCTAAATTTTTAACTTTCAAAACTTCATAAATAAGTCTTAGTTGATAGTGGAAAATAGAAACATTCATTCATTTATTTAAAATTTGGTGTGTCCAGAATATTTCTCAGAATATGATACCTTACTGCATTAAATTTAGACTTCATAATTTTTGAAATATATTTATAGGTCGGAACAAAATATTATTATAGATTTCATTTCAATCCTTTAGAAAGCAAAACGAAAAACTGAATTTTATGCTGAATCTGAGAAATTTTTGTTGAATTTTTGTTTGAGATATTACATAAATTATGAAAAATATTTTGTAGTTCACATAAGACTTAAATACCGAGCGATTCTGTTTGCAATACTCATATTCAATAATAATAATAAATAAATAAATAACAATAAAGATGATAAATAAAATAAAACGCTTGGTTTTATTAAAAAATATCTTTATATTAATTGCAATTTCATCATTTTTACCTTAAATTAAAGTTGAAGTTTTACCGGAAATGACAACAAATTAGCAAAATATATATAGGAAATTGAACGAAACGATCTAAACAACAGTATAAGTTTGGTATGACTATAAAAATTTGAAGATTAAGAGTGTTTTGTTTGAGAATCTATTAAGAGACCAGTTACTTAAAATATTTAATTGGAAATTGTAGCGAGCGGTAATACTGGCGAACCGGCTGGTCGCCAAAGGTGGCTAGTATTGTATATAAATTGAGTCAATAAATGCTGATGAAGTAGGAATTTTAATTTTTATATAGACTTTTATATGCTCTGTGAATCACAATTAGCAAAATATTTTTAGACACTAATATTGTAAATAATAATAGTTGCATTATATTCAGCTAAATCAATCACTAAAGCTGATTTATGAAAATTTGAATATCACTGTTCTATAAAAAGCGGCGATTTTAGAAAACTTTATCAACTATCTCAAAGATGATCTCAAGATTGCCGATCTCGAGATTGATTGGAGGATTACTAGGATTTGTAATTCTAGGACCAAGGTTTCTCAAGACTGATCGGTTTAAGATTATAAAAATTTTGGTAGTTCTAAAATTGCAATATTCAAAAGTTCACGAAGTAATCAGATTTGATCGCGTAAGATAGAAACGTTTATTTATTGATTTAAAAGTTGGAGTGTCAAGAATATTTAGCAAAATAAGATTTCTTAGGACCAAAGTACTGTATAAAATTTAGATTTCATAATTTTTGGAAGTATATTTATAGACCGAAGAAAAATAAAATATTGTTATTCACGCCATTTAAATACTTTTGAAAGTAAAACCAAAAACTGAATTTTATGATAAATCAGAGAAATTTTGTTTGAATAATTCTTTGAGATAATATATAAATTATGATAATTATTCTTTAATGCACATAAAATTTCAATACCGAATGACTCTAATGTTTAAAATAAGCTTGGTTTCAGTATAAAATGTTTTTACTATTATTAAAAGCAGTTTATCATTTCCGCTTTAATTAAAAGTTGAAATTTTAAGAGAGCTGACAGATAATTACAGAATGATGCATACTACAATGAGCATAACGGTTTAAAGTCTCGATAATAGTATAATGTCTACTAAATTTTGAACTTAAAAATATTTTGTTGATAAAACTATTAAGAAATCAAACTACATAAAAATTTTTAATTGAAAATTGCAATACTGGCGAACCGGGTGGTCACCAAAGACGGCTAGTCTTCGATAAATTTTCTTGATTATCATCGAATACAATGAATTAATTTCTTTGAAATTTAATCCTTGCTGCTTAGTCATATGAAATAAATATACCAAAACTGTTCTTATAAGAACATTCTTGTAAACAGAAAATAGCCGTGGTGGCCTGGTGGTAAGGTCTCGGCTTCGGAACCGGAGGGTTTCAGGTTCGAGACCCGATTCCACCGAAGAACCGTCGTGTAAGGGGATCTGTTGCATGTGAAATCCCTCCTGACCAAACGTCCTCCCGCTGGTGTATGTGGAGAGGGGGGGTGCCAGCTCAGGTGTCGTCCTTGTCATCTGACCGCGGTTCAAAATGTCGAGGTCCGCCCCAAAATAGTCCTAGTGTTGCTTCAAACGGGACGTTAATATAACTAAACTAAACTGTAAACAGAATTAATAAAATGCAAGAATAATGAAAGAAATCTTATTAATAAATTAATTAATTGTAAATAAGTAAATTATTTATAAACAAGTAAATTATCTTCTTTCCAATTATATAGTACAATGTAACGCAAAAGAGCAAATATGTTAGATAACATGCTTTATTACGTTTTGCCATTTGAATCGTTAAAATAATTGACATCATTCTTTACTACGCACTTTATTTAACTGTAAGAAACGCTAAATTCCAAACATGTTCGATAATTTATTTACACTGAATTCGATTGACATCTTTATTTTCATGCATTTGGCGATAAAATATAAGAGCTTCGACTTTCGATTATCTTTTGAAGTTAATTTTTCATTCATTAAAAAAACAAACAATCATATTCAAGTGCTATTTTATTTTTATATTAGCACCTACCTTATAATTTTAAACAGATACGACTTCATTTGTTAATATAAAAAACAATAATTCTTTGTCTGCTTTTGGAAGCTTTGTTAATTAACTACGTCTATAATCCTAAATAAATTATCGCGAGTTTCCTGAGACTATTTCTATGCATTTGTTGGGACTCCACGTGGCTTATAAAAATAATGAAGAGAAAATTCTGGCCTAGAGAAGTAATCCAAAAATAAATGAATGCACGGAAGAATAACATTCCTCGATAGATGAATATTCTTTTCGGTCGGAAGCCATGAATATTAAACAGATAGAAGTGAAAAAGGAAATGGAAAATGAAGATTTAGTGCCAAACGATATTGCTCCGGCTCTTGCTGGGAGAAATGAGTTTTAAAATAAATCCAGATGATAAATCAAGTTGCCAGATTCAAAATTAAGATAAAAAAGTATCGCATTTTGGAGTAAACACTCTTCTAAGCTATGAAATTTTCCGAATTCGTGTTCTGATTGAGAAAATTTCAGTAAAATATAGAAAGAAATCAACTCCAAACAACGTTTTTCCGATAGTGTTATTTTTGCAAAGTAGTATTGTAAAAATGTGCAAATCATAGATTTTCTCAGAAATGAATTACTACATTGTTGCTGAACTGTTGAGCAACTCATTTCTACTGGCTCGATATTGGATGGAAATTAACACGCAATTAAAAACGGTTTTCGATAAAGAATTCAGAATGCATACATTGAGAGCACACTAATTGTATAATTATGTTCGATTAATTGCATGATGATCTGAAATTTATTGCCAATTGATAATGTTAATCAATGGCAGATTTCCGAATAGGCAGACTAGACAGTTGTGTAGAGCTGAAAGACTTTACCGAAGCCAGTAGACAGTTCGATTGAAAAAATGTTAATAGACTACTTATTGAATAATAAATTTATTTGAAATATAATTATTTTGAACTTCACTGAAATATACTTCAGTAAAATAGTTCATATACACAATGAACGGAACAGATGTAAGGTTAATAGGATTACATGTCTTTAAATGTCTACTACGATTTGACGTTAAAACATTTTTCTTCAGAGAATAATGAACATTAAGTTGCATAAAAAACATTTAATTGAAAGTAAATACAACCAATAGTTCTGGAGAGCCATCTAGTAACAAATAAAAAGTTTGTTAACACGAAAACCGAAAGAAATGTTGATATATTTTTTAAATAAATCAACAAATTCGTAAGTGCAGAAATCTGTTTATCAAATAAAACAATTTAAGTTACTTTAATAAAATTTTGTAACTGTAAGTAATGATTATTCAAAATGATTTTCATGCTGATATATTCAGTCACTCGACCGTTTTACAGATAACTCTCGGAAATTCAAAACAAAATTCTGTTGGATAATCAATAAATTGTTACGTTTTCAAATGTTTCGAATTAAACATTCTTTTTTTTTAAAAGTAAGCTTCAAGTTATTGACACAAATTCGCTTAAATAAGCTAAATAATCTATCTTGGCATTTCTATAAACATCTTGGAAAAATAGACAATAAGCTTTTCCTATAAAGGTTTTGATCAACTTTATCCTATTCCACTTGAATAATAATTTTTAATTTTTTTAAAAAATAATTTTATGTTAACTTTCGTTTAAAACAAGGCACGAATATCTTATTTAAAATTCTAAAATAAATTTCTTCTTTTTCCCATCAAAACGAAAAGTGACAATATTAATCGAAATAACGGAATAAATCATAATACAATGGACAGTAATAATTTATTTTACAAACTTTCATGCTGTGGAACGAATGCATCATTTAGCGTGTGATGCTGCAATAACGTATGAGTTAAAGAATATATATATATATATATATCTTTCTAAAAATATTTATAAAATAATTCTCTTTCATTCTCAGATATTCTTTCCGTTTGTGACAAAATTTCCTTGTTAGAAACTTTTTTAAGATTTGAATCTGTAGATCAAACGATAGGAAATGAAAATAATCGAATCTGAACTGTCAAGAAATCGTAAAAATGTCGTACAAAACGAACTATCAGGATATGATTATTAAAATGATTTCAAAAATGCACGAACGCGTGAAAATTTCACGCATTTGTCATGAAGAAATTCGAAATTCTGTGACTGTTGGCAAATTGTCACGAAATGTTTATCGTCGAGTGAGCGCGCATTTTTATTCTATTCTGCAATTGAAGCAGACGATTTTTATGAAAGAAAAGAAAAAAAAACAACTACTACTTGTTTTTCTTTGGGAATTGTTATTTTTCTTGTATTATGGTAATTGTCGGTTATCACGAAATACAACAAATGTTGAGTTAAAGAGAACAGAAAGTCGTAAAAATGATCATTACATTTGAAGTAAGGATGAGTACGTATAGAGTTTTGTATGTTTCTTTCCTTCTTTTTTTTTTTTTTATAAAGGATGTTATTTTAGTTGCGCAAACATAATGTTGTTTCATTTGAAAATGGAATAATTTTTCTTTTGTCAGACTTACTAGAAAAATCTACTAAATTTTTTAAGATTACTATTTCTATTTTACGTAACAAATTTTGTTAAACAGTATATGTAGTTACTTTTTTACTTTCGCTTTTGTTCTTCTCATCTTTTTTAAAGAAAAATTATTTTAGTTCCCGAATTATGCTTTTAGTTTATTTTAAACAGAACTTTTTGGCAAGACTCGGAAACCAAATCTGTTTTTCTTTTAAGAACTATGAGTTATTTTAAAATAGGTAAAAATTGTTTGGCAACATACTTTGGAATTCCATTTTTACTTTTATTTATATTTTATATTTATCATTTGTGTGTTCGCGTTTTATGGAATGGACCCAAAAAGCTTCCTAATAATATTGCAAGTCAATATAAAATTAATAAAAACCTCGAGTACTTCAGTATCAAATTTTAATATATAATTAAATTAAAGAAAGAACTTAACAATGATTTAATTATAAATCTGTATTGGATATATTATATAAAAATATTAAGAATCTGAAATAATAAGGTTTTAAACACGTTTATTTAACTTGCATAATGTTTATAAAGATGAAATTTTTTTATGAGTTATTTTATTCACTTCCTGAGGTACTATAGTTCCAATATTTCGTATGTTTTTGTATATTTTCGAGGATAAAATAGAATTTTAATATTTTCATATCTTACATAAAAATTAATTTATAAAAATGTTATTCAATACTAGTGGAACCACTTATTATTGAACTCGATAAAATTAAATTCAAAATTCCAAGTTATTTATAAGGCTTTATTTATAAATTTTTAAAAAATAAAAAGGTGAACAAATATTAAAACTAAAAAATATTTAAAAATACTTTTAGTGCAATATTATTAGTGTTTTTTAAAAACTGCTTTTATTCTATTTATTTACTTTGAACACAACTTCCATGTAACTTTATCGTAATTACATTAGCTTTACCACACCGGCTTGACTCTGGACCGATCATGTAAAAACTATCTACTTTTTTCCTCACTTTACTCCTGATTTATTAGTAATAAATTAATCTCCTTAGTAAATCTATTTATTTTCTAAGCACAACTACTCGTTATGTAATTCCCTTATCATGCCATTACTCTATTCACCTGTTATTTCCGGAGGTTAAGAACCCTGAGTTCAAGATCTCCATGACACTTTCCTGCAATCAGCAGTCTAAAAAAATTCATGAGATAGGAAAATTATCCATTGAATTTGTATTATTAATTTTTATTCACAGTTTCTTGATAAATAAAGTCAGTTCGAAATATTATAGTTTTCTTTTGGCATTTTGGCAAAATTGTAAGAAATATTTTTTTACCTTATTCTTAGGTGCAATTTTGTTGTTTGAATTATCTTTTTGTCAATGTATTTGTAACATTTCTTAGCTGCTCGTGATCTTCAATTTTAAAATCAATATCCAAGCTAATCTAATTAGTCTAAATCTTTTATGAAGGATTTTTTTTGATAAAATATTTAAAAAGAGATCGACACACAACAGATATTACCCCTTCACCATCCTCAAACTAATTTTATCAACAAATTATGCATGAAAATAATTAACTCTCGCCGCCACTCATTAACTCTTTAAATACTCTCTCAATTGCACACCTTAATGAAAATTAATGGATTATCTTTTTATCTCGAGAACAAATGTGTGCTTTTTAGTAATAAAAGATTAATTGACGTTTGATCAAATATTTAAATGAAAAATGGAGTGAAAAGAAGAATTCTAGTGAAAGGTATACGTCATCTTCACAACCATGCAGTTGAATGTAAAAAGAATCAATAACTTCGTCATGAAAATTGATTTTAGGACAAACAGTAAGCGACGTTCTATAAGTGGATTTTAAAATGCTTTTTAACTAACTTCGAATGGTACATATCTGTGAAACTGGAGTTTCTAACTGATTTTTCATTTAGTTCACCGAAGGCTAGAGTTCTGAAATTGTATACAGCAATTGGTTCCTAATAATAATAAGATATTTTAATAATTTTAGAGTTCTTGGCTATTAATTAATATATTAATTTAACTCAAAATTGATTTCATACAAGTGGCGCCATCTAGTAATACATTTGAAAAAAGCCCAATTGTTCCATTGTATATATAACCATTAATTATGAAATATAAAGACTAAAAAGTGGTAACTAATAAAAATAATAATGGGTTTACAATAATATTTTTTGATAAAAAGTAGGAAGTGATATCCTTTTATTGAAAATCAAACAAAATTAAATTCTTGGATGTTCATTGATTTAAAATATAGTACGCATGATTAAAACTCCAGTTTATATAGAGTAGTTCTCTCTGAAATCTCACACTTTTATAATTTTGTTTTGTCATCAATATTTTCATAAGAAATATCTATTGATAAAAGAAATTATTAAAGTAATGAATCAAAAATATTATAAAAAGATCAGAATTAAATAACATTCTAAGAATCAGAATATTGTTAATTCGAATCAAAATTTTATTAATGAATGAAATCCATTCCGAGGAAGTGTGACTATGCAAGAAGCAAGGTAACTATAAATGTAAAGAGATATATAGATAAAATTTGGTACAAGAATTTTTAACATCTATAAAGCAAATTCGTACAGAATTTTGAACTAAATTCCTTCTAAGGCATTTTCCGTAAGTTGATCTGTCTTTTCGTGTGGATATAAAGTAGATGATACAAAAACAAAAAAATTAAATAAATAAAATTCGGTTCACTGTTTTATAAGTCTAATATCTTGATTCTTATCGAATTTTAACCAAATCTTTCACGCTTTTAAATTATCGCGCCATTCGCAAGAATATGAACGTGGCAATTTGTAAAAGCAGTGATTTAAATAAATGGAATCCGATATGACTACTTTTGACTACAATTGCAGTGCTATCTTGAATTTTCGGTACAATCGATCGACCAAAATGCGTATTCGATTTCGGTTATGTCTTAACAATATGCAAGTAATAAATCACCCCCTCCCCCCCCAAAATATATCCAAATATTGCAGGCTAGATTACAATAAAGAACACTAGATTCGCGCCAAATTTGTTCTTTCGCAATTTGTTCCTCAATGGCTTCCAGTTAATACACAAGTATCGGATTTCTTTATTATGCTATAAGGCACACATTTCATATGTAAAAATCTGAGCACTCGTGGCGGTTATGGCCCAAGATTCACAATTTTTTGTGGGGGAAGGGGAAGAAGAGCATTGCATTAATTGAAAAAAGTATACGAAAATGTTTCGTGTTGATTGTCCCTACTGATTAAATTTTAAAATGGTAGAAAAAAAATCATTGTTATTCAATAGTATTTTTTGGCCTTATCAAGGAAATCCAAAATATCGAATAAAATTATTTAGATAAAACTCTAATTAAAATTTCAAAATAAATTGCTTCAAAGTACCCATTACCATCTTCGAAAGTTTATTTGAGCCAAATTTGGCAGCTCTGCGCCAATTGTCTGTTCTGTAGATCTCCCGCACACACACGCACAGCCTTCTTTATTATAAGTAAAGATAAATCAATGATTTTAATAAAGCATACTTACTGTGGTTGATGTCAATGCATACTAATTCCCAAAGCGGTCTCTAAAATCAATATGCATCGGCGCAATTCCTAGGCTTCCTTTTATAATGAAATTTTTCTAACAGAGAACAAAAGATATCACCACAACAGGTATCAGCGCTTCGTCCCCCTCCCTCCCTCTGAACCAGTCTTATCCGAAGATCATACATAAAAATAATTAACTCGTGCCGCTACTCATTAACTCGTTTAAATACTCCGTCAGTTGCACACCTTAATGAATATTAATGGATCATCATCTTTTTTTATTTTCAGAGCAGAAATGTGCATTTTAATAATGAAAGCTTCATCGACGCCCGACCAAATATTTGCATGAGAAATGGAGTGAGAGGGATCAAGTTTTGGGTTCAAGTATTAGTCAGCTCTTTAGCAGACGATCATTTAAAAATGAATCGATACCTTTGTCGTTAAAGACTTTGATAATGCAGTTGGCAATGTAATGGATTTTTACATTCTGTTACACCAATTACTTTTTGTATGAACAGTTTGTATGAATTTGAATAAATTAGACAATTTTGAGTTCTGAAATTGCATTTTTAATCTATAAACACGATTAATCAGAAAGAGAAAGAAAATGAGTGACTTTTGGTATGTTGGAAAAAAAAGTTCATGTCTCAATCTCTGCTTATAATAAAGGTAAATGTGCGTATATCTCTGTGTTGACGCTCTATAGGTCAGACCGTTTGACCGACAGTTACCAAATTTAGCACAGATATATCTTGGAGGGTAGGAATGTGCACCTCTGAGATGTTCTTTTAAACTTTTAACTAATTAAAAATTAAGCTGAATTTTGACGATTTTCAGCGATAACTTCCGAAAATATTATTTCAAGAAAATGAATTTCATAACATTTCAAAATTTAAGAAATTGTCTTTTTAATGACTAACTTAGTAATATAAACTTACAAAGACCCAATTTAGATTAGTTAGTTCAAGTAAATAATCAATCTTGTTTTTTGACAACTTTAAAAAAAATATTTTTTTTCCTAATTTTTAATAATAAATTACATATCCCTGATTATTATTATTTAATATATAATATAATTTAATAATAAATTATATATCCCTTCCGTCGTGCTGACATACGGGTAATCGTCTTCCCCGTGATCTGGGCGTCACAGGTTCAAGTCCCTGTTCGGACATGGTTATTCCTCTTCTGTGTTCTATCTGTGAGGTATATGCATGTGCCCCCCTACAAAAAATGGCTGTGCAATCAAATGTGACGCATGGAGTAGATAAGTCGTGCTCTGGACCCTAGTTGGCGTTACTGAAAAAACAAGAGGCGCTCACTCGGCTTAAATCGCTGACAGATCTGTCAGTGGGCTTGTAAAAAGTCTTAAGTAACAACAACATTATATCCCTGAAATTCACACCGTTTTCTTTGTTTCATCGAACGTTTAATACCATGATTTTTTTTCCATTATTAAAAATGAAGAAGATCCTATTTTATAAGACGAATTTCCATTTTCAACTTCCATTTTTAAAAAGCGAAGAAAGAGGTTCTGTTTAATATCTGTTTAGTTTATAAGACAAATAAGTGAAGTTGCAGTACCCCGGAATTTAGAACATGGACGAATCGTACTTTTTTTGTTTTAAAAGTTGATATGATGTTATTGGACTGATCTCATTTAGAAAGTTCATTAACAAAAGAAACATAACTTGAATAATTTGATTGCAACAACACATCTTTAATGTCTATCAGTTTGGTAGAATCATTAACATGAACCCATATCTGAACAATTTATCTTAAATTAAATGTAAACAAAATTTCCGGCAAACCAACTAGTTGCCACAGGCAACTGGCATGAGAATACATTGACTTAGAAATGAAACCAGCTCAATAAATAAAAGTTGGCATATAGTTTTCTTATTAAAATTTCACATATGCATTATTAGATTTTTACCTAAATCCTCTGAATGGTTAATAATTTATTGCGTTTTCTACATATTTTCGTATTGTAAAAGTTTAAAATCGAAGACCATTCATTTATTCAATATTATATGCTAGAAGAATATGGATTGTGAGACCTATATTATCTTCCTAATTACAACTACTTCTAAATTGACATAATTAACAAAAATAGGTGCTATTTTAAATTTTATTAGACCAAGATGATGGATTTAATTGGCGGATAAAATTGGCGAAATGGGATCAGCTGTGATGCTGCGGACTCAACCAAAGTGTTATTTTGAGATTTCTTCCGTAAATGGGTGATGATGAAGGTGGGATGGGCAGATAGGGGCGACAGACGATCATTGATGATATATCTATATGGCATAAAGTTTCATATGAAACAATCAGCAGGAGTGGTCTCCCCAAACCTTTCTCGTAATAAAGGTGTTATTCCGAGAACGCCTTGCATAGCATTGTATGGTTACGAAATATTTTTTGACATGAATTTAGCATTTTTACCGAATCTATCGTGTCATCCTTGACGATTTATTTGGCGATTAATCCTTGGCGTGCGGTTAATGGCCTTCGAAAATCGAATTAGTTTTAGACACGTTCCTCACAACCGATTGAAACAAAAATTTAACAGAAAGTTGATTTTATAGTTATAAAATGCTGTACCAAATTTGATTTATTTAAATCATTGCGTTTTTGAATTATTGCGTTTACGTGTTTCTGAATGTACAGAACGCCAGGCAGTCAACCGTAGTTGCATTTGGCTCAACCTTTGTCAGATGTCTACACTATGAATGTTAAATCTGTATGCCGAATTTTACATATCCAGCTCTCTTCGTTTTGTAATTATCGTGTTGATTTATATTCGAATAGTTGGAAAGCCTTACTTCCTCTGAACAGATTTTACTCACAATTTCACAGAAAGCAGGAAATTTAATGTAAAGACCGTATACCATATTTTAACTGTCTAGCTAAAAACGTTTTTGAATTATCTTTGTCTCAGACAGACAGACAGAAGGACATTTTTTCAAAAATGTGTTTTCTGATTCAGGGAGGTCTAAAATGTGGGATTCGAATTTTTTGATGATTACTATACTTTCTTTATCCTACGTGTATGAGAAAGTAAAAACTGAAACAGTACAAATGAGTGAAATAGGAACAACAGTTAGTAGTTTGTGTCATGTTTTTTTTTTCAATAAAGAATATGCAGTGGAATAACTTTTATGAGATTTCACTGCAAAATAGGGCTTTGTGAATTGCAGTTGATCATTAATGACATACCTAGGAGTCATAGGCTATCATACGAAACAAAAATTGGAAATGTTGAAGCAATTTTGAGGGTTGGATATCTTTGGAGTTCCTAATTTATTTATATACCAGGGGGCTCCACCTCCTGCTCGCTTATACTCGCCAACCCCCAGGAACTGCTAATGCAGTTCCTTTCGGATCGCTTCGCCATCTACTAAACCGCTTTTGTCTAATGACAGATATATTCGGATTCAATTTATTCCAAAATATCATAAAACAATGAAAGAAATAAAAAACTGTAAAACAAAAAGTACACTCACAAAAATCACCTGCATCAAAATTCTTTGTCAATACAAATTACCTTTCGTTTAAATAACTATATATATCCACCAAAGAAACAAATTTTAAAAAAAAATGTGCTTTTCTCACAATTTTTCAAATTTGGAAGCTACACTACAGAAACAGAATAAAAATTTGATATTTACAAAAAATAAACTGTCTGAAAGCAGCTATATTATATTCAAATTCAGTCCATTCCAAAATAAGATAAAACAGTGAAAGAAATAAAAAATGTAAGGTAAAAAGTACACTCGAAAATTGAACCTAATTCGCCTCTTGGAAACAGCAAGGGATAGACCATGGGATCACAACATTGGTTTAATGGGGAAATATTTTTGCAGCTATCACTTACAGGATAAATACAGATGTCTCTATTAGCAGGTGGTTCGCTATTATCTCCAACAAAAATCGCTGCAATTTCTGTTTTTGTAATAGGTTGGTTATATCTACGTATATCTAAATTACTAGACTCCATGAGAACCATGCTAATATTTGCAGCAGGATTTTCTTCAATTATACGATGCATCTGCAGGTAACAATCGATGAACAGATTGATTGATCTCAACATAGAATTCGATCTTGCCATCACAGAGAGCAAACATCCTTCATTTCTTTTCATGCGTTTTTCAGTGGCTTCACTGGTATCAAACACATATGACTGACCATAAGCTGGTTTGTTATGACCATTATATAAAGGAGAAATCATATGGCATATCTTACTATGAATCCTATAGCAATATGGCCCTGTTCCAGGAGGAGGTTTAATTTGAGCTCCCATGGAAGCAAAAGCTAAAGCAGAAATTATATTCTCTTATATGCTTCTGATAGTTTCTTCCTTCGATTGAATCATTGATCAACAAGTCTTTCAATATTTCCGATGGATTCAACAGATGTTCCAAAACATTTTTTTTTTTTATCATTACAGCATATTTTGTATTTTCCACTTGAATTTACTTCTTCTTCCCAGTAATGTGTCTGGCAAAAAGAACTGAGTCCTGATATAGTCATACAACTATGCTCCTGTAGTTCGGAAACTTCGCTCCGTACATTTAAACGTTTAAACCTTTCTCGTTCTTACGACTGGATCTTCTTATGAACAATTTTTGAGCATTTTCATTCGACCCGTCTTCTTTTTTTCGATGATTTCGTTTTAAAATTGATATGGCGCGACTTAAACCCGTGCACGAATCGTAAAAAATTTTGCCTGTTTTTTTTTTGGCCGTTAATATTTTGTTTAAAAAATTTTCATACCCATGCAAGAATAGCGTTTGTTTGAAATCTTATCAAGCTGCGTATTGATGCTCCCAGGCGAGGACGAAGTGTTGCCAAATGGTGAGTATATAAATGAAAATACAGTTCTCAACAATCAGAACACACTGCGCATGCGTGAATTTTCTAAGCTAGTTGGGGGAATGCAAAATGTGTGAATTTTCTACGCCAGTTGGGGTAACGCAATGCAGATTAGAAATTTTTAGTTTCCTTTATTCTTTTTTATTTTAATTCAAAAGTACTTCAGAATGAATCCGAAAGACCGATTAATAACAATGTTTTATTTTAAATGCAGTAAGCACTAAGAAAATAAACAGAATAGTTTGAAATAATTGGTCGAGAATATGTTAAGCCTAACCTCATTAGTGGTGTGGGAAATAGAAACTGAAGTCTTATTCATTTAGCGGTATCAAGTGTTGCCAAACGGCGATTTACAAATTTGGCCTCATTTTGCGTCCCCTTAAGCGTTTTATATATTTAGATACTTCCCAGGAAATTTCCTGATTAATTAATATATACATTTGTGACATTATTGTTATATAATGTGATTTTATTTAGTGCTTAGGTACTGTTTTAATAATATTCGATAATACTACAGCACACTATATAAATAACATTCTTGCGTCCTAAAATTTCAGAAAATTGGAAGATGTTTTTAACTTTCTTTTTGACATTTATAATTATGTCTTAAAATCTGACTACTATGATGGTAAATCATTTAAATTCACAAGTAAATGTTATAGCTCACCCAATGTGCTTTCTTTTATGATCAAGGCAAAACATTCGAAAAGTAAACCTTAAAATCAGCTTTGTAGAAAAATGAAGCTTAAAATGTGGGCGATGTTAAATCAGAAGTTTCTCTTTAATTATAGTGGAAAATTTTTGGGGTAAAAAAATAAATAAAAGCAAAGAGTCATCAGTGATTTACGACACGACTTACTTATGTCTAATTTACCGTTAAATATCTCTATAAAAAAGCTTTTGTCGTTCGCAAGTAAACAAAGAAAGTTACCCGAAGAAAGGAACTAATCATTTATGAATGAGACATCCCTCTTTGTTGCCATGACAACCGCAAAAGATCAAAAGAAAACGACTCGGTTCGAGTAAAAGAAAACCGGGAAACTTTGGCAATTAAGTTAGAAGTCATTAATAGGGTTTTCTAGCGATTTTTTTTCTCTAGCTTCTTAATGCAAGTGGAGAAAAACTATCGTGTATTGAATCTTTTTCTTTGGTCTTTTAAAAAAAAAGAAAAAAGAAAGAGGGGTGGGATCAGGAATGCCGACTTTACTGGAATCAAGAAAATTGATAGAGACTTTCAGTCGTCTGTCGTTTATATCAAGATAAGGGAGGGGGGATGACTTCAGTAAAAATAAAAGAAGATATATTTCCTTTCCAATCCTTACTTAAATTCACTAAAAAGAAAGTCTTTGAACTGTATAGAGTTACCGGAATGAACGATCAATTTAAAAATCGTCTGCACTTTTGGAACATATGACGTCGCATCACTCTAGAAGCTAAATTTACTTCTTCAGTGTATTAATTTTACATCAGATATATTCTACCTACAAACTTTTAAAGGAATAGTTTCGAAAATTGGCAATTTATGATATTCTCATAAAATCGAATTCCACTTTTTCGGCCAGCCATGAAATAATTTCGAACATGTTACAGAACTTGGAATATTTATCGGGAACTAGAAGCTCGTTTGTCAGGGGGAAAAGTTTTGCAAAAGTGAAGAATGATGGGAAATCGATGCTGGCTTTTGGGGTGATTGCGCCGTTTTCTTTTTTTTCGGGAGAAAATAGGTCTGTCAATTTGAGCTTTTGAATTTCTTTTTCTGCTGCTCAAAGTACATAAAATTAACAAATAAATCTAATCTATTGTCATTTGGTGAATGAAGCTTTTAAAAGGAAAAAAAAATTATAATCTTTTAAATTGAAATATTTGTTACTTCACACAACCATTTCCTGAAATTTAATTAAACTCAGACATGTGTTTGCAAATGTACATGCACGATAGGTAAATATGTATTTCATACATGATTAAAGTCTTTAATGAAAAGAGAATTAAATATGAAACATATTGTAATAATAAGGTTACTAATTTTTTAAATTTCGTTTCATGTTTGTAAAAATGGAATTTTGTAATCAGTTTTTTGCTCGTTTTCTTATAAGTTTCTCTTTTTCTTTCACCCTCACCCCTTAAATTTTAAATTATGTACAGTGTTTGTGATCCTCATGTCAATACAAAAGTTTAATATTTATAGACCTTGATTATGAATTAAAGGTTTATTATTATTTCCGATTCCATACGAAACGACTATCGAAAGGCCAGGATAACCTGGTTGGTAGAGCGTTGGATTCGCGTCCCGTCGGTTGCAAGTTCGAACCCCGCTTGCCGAAGATTTCCGCGGGCTTGCTGGTTGACACGCGTATAAATCTGTGTTGGTCACGAAGCCCTCCATGTCGAGAGTAATACCACTAGGGGTACTACCATCAGGGGTGTCGTTCTCTGATTCAGGTCTAAATTACGACCTGTGAATGAAGTCCGCCCCGTAAAAAGGGTTGGGACGTTTGTGTAGCTAAGTCGTTCTCTTGGCTCTAGATGGCGCTACTATAAAAACAAGAGACGCTCCTGCACCGGCTTAAAATCGCTGCCTTCGTGACCGCGGGCTTGTCCACGGCAAGTGTCATAAGAAACAACAACAACACAGTTATCTAACAAAGAATGTGAGAAATATTTATAATAGAATTCTTTAATAATTATTGTATTGAGTTATTATGCAGAAAAAGGATTAAACAGTAGAAAAAAATGAATATAATTTCCAAGAAATCATATTTTTATTAGTATACGGTAAGTTTACAAAGAAAAGTATAGTTGGTTTAATACAATACTGAAAGAAACTAATCTTTTGTTAAAAGAAAATAATAATTTTAGTATTAGTATATTTTAGTATTAGTAAAAGATAATTTTTTTGATAAAATTCTGGGAGATTTAGTTTAGTTTAGTTTAGTTATATTAACGTTCCGTTGTGAAGCAACACTAGGATTATTTTGGGACGGACCTAGTTATTTTGAACCGCGGTCAGATGACGAGGACGACACCTGAGCTGGCACCCCTCTCTCCACACCACACCACACCAGCGGGAGAACGTTTGGTCTGACGTATTTAACGTGCAACAGACCCCCTTACACGACAGTTCTTCAGCGAAATCAAAATTCTAGGAGAATAAAAATGTAAAAGAGTGAGGAGATAAAAACAATAAGACGAATAATTGAAACTACAATGACTCGAAAAAAAATACATGGGTATTAAAATTAAAATCTTTTGATAGTGATTAAAATTTTTGAAATGATCTAGAATGTATCTATAAACGTTGCATTCAGACAACAACAAAAAAATTATGATTCCATGATCTTAAAATGTAGAAAATGCTATAATTTAAAATTTATAGCAAAAATAATGGGTTACATGTTTATAAATTAGCATGCTATCCGTAAATTGCGTTAAGAAACATGTATGATGGGAATAAAATTGTTCTAAGCGTTGAGAGAAATAATCAAAGATATTTTTTTTAAACTTTAATCTTTGCTTTTCTCTGAAAGTTATTGAGGAAGCCATGAGCTAATATTTATCCTATCATTCGAAAAATAATACAAGACTGCTTTAAAGTTCCTGCTTTCAAAAAGTTTCGGAAGAATCGTAAGATTATTCAGCTTTGTTTTGTTTTTTCTGGATTTATTCCATGTTAAATTAATTTTTAGGGTTTTCATATAGTGTTTAATTTTGCATAACAAACATTAAAAATATGACTTCTATTGTCAACTTTTTTATATCTAAAAATGTAATATTGTGCAACTGTGCATATACAAGTTAAAATCTAGTAGATTCTGCGTAGAAGTTTAACCAGTTGTAAATGCATTTTACTGGCTTTACTTAATGAATATTTACTTACTTTTCCATGAAAAAAGCTAAAAGTTTTTTGAAACTTAACGCTTCTTCTTATATTCTTTAAAGCGATCTTTTTATATTTATGGCAAGCAGATCTCAATGATTTTCTATTCTCAAAGCATGGCATCCCCCCCCCAGCAATTCTGCAGGAGGAATGGGCAACTTCTCTGGATCATCAAAACAGGTGTCAGAAACTTGCCTCTGTACGGTTTATCTGATGAGTATGCATGAAAATCAAAGGTTCGCATGCGCAAAGATTCGACACGCATGCGTGATTCTAAATGCTTGGTGCAAAAAACATTCAAAATCTGTTACAGGCAAACCTTTGGATTTACCAGAAGCGGCAGATATTAAATATTGGAAGCAGGTGTTCACTAAGAAAGATCATTAAAACTTTCATTAGATTTCAAATTAAAACTGAATCAGACATTTAAAATCTTACCCAAACGTATTCAGCTTACAATATTGCACAAAAATATTTTTCTCATTCCATTAAAATTAAAAAAAAAAGTTTCTCAGTAAAGCAAGTTTTATTTTCGCAATTTTTTTTTTAAAATTTTAATTGAAATGATTCAGGAAAAACTGAAAATTTATTACCCTTAGTAGTTTAATTCAGTTCAATTATATTAACGTCCCGTTTCAAAGCGACACTTGGGCTATTTTGGGACGGACCTAGCAATTTTGAGCCGCTGTCATATGACGAGGACGACACCTGAGATGGCACCCCCCCCCCCTCACCAAGTTTCCACTCTACACCAGCAGGAAGACGTTTCGTTCTGACGGATTTAACATGCACCAGACCACTTACACGACGGTTCTTTGGTGGAACTTGGTTCGTGCCTCAAGCCCTTCTATCTGAAATCGTGACCTTATCACCAGCCGCCGTTAACTTCTAATTAATTGGATATGTAAATATCTTTTGCACTTTGAAAAGTTGAGATTATTCTTTCTCTTTTCTTCAATAATAATTGTACGAAACTTGATTGATTCAATCCAAGGATGGAAAGATGTTGGACAAACTTAAATAACTACAATGATTTTTATTAGTATTAAAATATGTGTCTGCTCCAAATTGAAAAATATTGCAAACGATATTCAAAAATATCTTTGACGATTACAATATTTTCTCTTTGTATACTTTGTACACGAGAAAGTAAAATGACCAACAGATTTCCATAAATGAACATCCTTGAAGGATCCAACATGTCGAAATTACAAGAAGAGCACTTAATTCACTTATTTTAATAACCGCCTTTCATTAAACAGTTATCAATTCTCGCAGATGGCGAACGCTCCACAAGTCACCCTCGCAGTTTAACGAAGTACTTCTCCTTCATTTAAGCAGTCCATTCATCAACTCGAGTCCACTTTTCCGCGGGAGTTTCTGACATTTAAGTGCATAATAACTTTACGAATTATTTACATACTCAGGCAGAACGCATGAATTAAACATACCCTACTTTGCATTATGTACCTTCATTGTGACCGTCATTATGAAGATTAATCATTCTGCTACGGGCACCAGATCTGTTGCTTTGCCAAACCAGCCATTTAGAGCAGCGGTTGGTTATTTCGACGCCATTTTTTTTCTTATCTCCTTGTTCAAGTGTGTACAAGTGCTAAATTATAATATCAAAATGTCAAACTTCTACAAAAATGAGACAAATTGACTGATTGAAATCATTTACTTTTCATTAAACTTTCTGATAGATTCCTTATAATACGCCCTCAGTCAAGTCGACTGAAAAGACGTTAATAGCCTATCTGTCGAGCAAAAAATATGTAAAAAATACAAATTCTATAATTTATAAAATATTGGAATAATATTAATATTTTGTCATGTGTAATTGGTGAGGTTTCTATCTATTTAAAAAAGGTTCTACGTTAAAAAGTCGATTATTTGCGAAAATATAAAATTTTTAAATTTAATATTTGTAATGTTTGAACAACTTTCCATTTAAAACTGTTTGAATTTTACTTCTAAATCCAATTTTTGAAAAGTTATACTGATTTCTGTATTTGCATTTATATACAGTTTAATGCTATTTTACATCCTTAAATGCAATTTTTATACTTTTTAGTAAAATTTTCCTACGAAACCCCTCGTAAATTTAAATCTTATGCATATATATATTTTTTTTTGTTCAAACTTGGTATAGTAATTTCTTGATGCGTTCTGCAATTCTTGAACTAGGGAGTAAATAATCTATGTATTTAGAAATATTCTATAATTGTTTTAATGCTTCACAGGGTGAAGGGCCGCGGTAACTTGGTGGTAAAGTCTCTGCTTCAGAACCGTAGGGCTTTAGATGTGAAAGTTTGGAGGGGAGGAGCGCCAATTCAGGTGTCGTCCGTCCCTAGTGTTGCTTTAAAACGGGACGTTAACACAACAAAATCAAACTAAGCTTCATAAAGTGAAAAAAAAATTGAAAATTTCTTATTTATCAGTCGTTTCTCAATATTTAAAGACTGGATAGAAATACAGCTTATTTCTTAGTTAAAGAACTAGTTAATATATTTCTTAATATATCTGCAAAATTTTAAGAAAATCATTTTATAAAAGTCTAAACTAAAAGATTTTTTGGTTTTAATTTTTTTTTTATTCCAAAAAATCCTTTATTCCAATTTTTAAAAACTTTTGGCATTTAACCGGTATATTTTTGGTTTCATAGATGGTTTTTTCAATCTTTTTAAAGCAAATATTCAAAAATATAATTGTTTTAGAGCCTTTTCCAAGCATTTCAATCCGAACGTAATCACATATTTTAATTTCATTCACTTAATTACCACAGTTTTTAGAAAAACCGAGAATTTGCTGAAATGTACTTAATACTGTTAAAATCGTGGTTGCCCATGTATACACGAGTTATAATACATATATATATAAATTTCGCGAAGTTTCTAAAATAAATAAAATTTATATAATACAAAACATTAACCTATTGATTATATTTAAAGCAAGTTGAGACATAAACCTAAACTGACCAATTTATTAAAAGAGGTGCTTCATATAATGCGATGTCTAAGGCCGCAACGTGTCTAAATCAGCCGTTTCTTTGATAAATTAGGCTTCATCAGTCCATTTGATAAATTGGTCCAGTTTAACTTCCCGACCATGTGCATATGAATAAATTAATTTAAAAATATACAGAGCTAGATGGAATACGATACTTCAACATACTAGTAGATGAAAAAGAAAAAACACATGAAGTATCAAATTTAATCTAAGATTTGTGAATAAATTTTAAACCTTATATGACCTAAAATATTATTACGATCAAATAAAAATTCATCAAGCCAAAAATTGTTGCATTGAAAACATTGTGGTTTGAAAACTACGAAGGATTCTTTTCATCCCGCTACTTCGCCAAATAAACTTTTTGGCGTTCCAATTAGTCACTTGGCGCCACTTTGTCATTCCTCTTTGTTCCACTGTCCAAACGTTCAACTGAATACATGAGCCTTTGAACCCAACTTCCGGCAACAGTTTTGTTAATTGTGTAATAAAAGCTTGGTGTCAGTGACATAGGAGGGCATATTTTTTTCCTTGTAATTGTAATCACTGAATATTCTTTTTTTCTGCTTACACAGTAGTCGTTATGCTTTGGATGATTTGTTTGATATAAGCTCTCGAACGGAAGCTTTTTTTTTTATGGAAATGGGCCAACTGTTTGCACATGGCCACGTGTTGCTATTTTATATTCGTGAGAAAAAAGTTTAAATTGAGTTACATGTCATTTCTGATAGTGTTAAAGGAGTTAAGAGCAAACACAGGTGCATGGATTCGCAAAAATTTTATTTGTGTAGGTGGGAAAATTGTAAATTAAATGCCAGATGTTTTAAATAGGAAGTTCAGTTTTATTTGAATAAATTTAGACATATTTAAATGCCCTGTTCGATCTGAGAATTTGACACTATTACCAGAATATAATTTTTCATTCTAAGTTCAAGAGAATATATTATATATACTTGCAAACGGTGTTTAGTAACTTAAAAACCATATCCTTTAATATACTGTACACGTATTGTTTAAAGTACTATAAAGTAGGATTTGTACGTCTTTCAGAGGAATGATGTAAAATGGCGAGAAAATGCAAAGTTGTATAATCAACATTTTGATAAACAACGTCGATTATTATAAAATAATACTTCTAACATAAAATAGCTTTTTTTTTTTAAATTTTAAGTTAGCATTAATGTCGACTATATAGCTCAAAAAGCATCATAACTAAATTTCAAACTTAAACATATATCACAAAAGTGAAAAATCATACTTCCATTTATAATACATTTATTATTTTATGTGATTTATTAGTTGTCCGAGAGTATTTAGTTTAGCAAAATAAGATGAATTAAGCTTCATGAATGTTTTTATTTTACGGTGTTTTGGCTCAGTTATATTAACGCCCCGTTTTAAGACAGCAGTAGAGCTATTTTGGGTCTATCTTCGTAATTTTGAACTACGGTCGGATGACGAGGTCGACACCTGAGCTGGTACCCCTTCCAAAATTCCACACCACATCAACGAAAGGATGTTTGGCCCGACGGATTTAAGGTTCACTTCACCAGACCTATTTACACTATAGTTCTTCAGTGGAATTGGGTGTCGAACCTGAAGCTCTCCGGTTCCGAAGTCGAGACCTTGCCACCAGGCCACCGCGGCCTACATTAGTGTTTTGGTCAACAAGTTAAGTTTAAAGATTTTCAGTAGAGTCAATTGCGGCTCTGAAGGAATGTGGAACACCTCTATATCATTTAAATTCGCATCATATAATGTTCTTTCTCTAATTATTTATCAATTACGAATAACTTTGAAGTCATGATATCAGGATTACATTTCACAGATGACCCGAAAGTGACCAGTGGACAAAACGACATATAAGCGAGGCTTTCTGATTCTTGATTCGTATACACAAAGTATTTTATCATTATGAAGTTTATTAGACAAAGAAATGACATATAATTTGAGAGACGTATAACCGGATGGTGATTTACCGCAATTGTTTGAACAGTAAAACATCTTTGGAATGTATTATGAATATTTCAATAGCCAGTGAAATATTTCGTTACTTTTAAATTATTTCAGGTAGACTACTACATTGAAAATTCATTTTTTTTGTTGCCAAAATAACAGATATTTTTTAAAAATTTATTATCCTTAATTTCTAGACAGTGAATTTCGCTTCCAACATCAATATTGAGGATATTATATTGATTTTTATATATGCATAATGCACATTTTCATGCTATTATACATGCTATTTTCTTCAAAATCTAAATTTTTGGTAGAATTTTCTAACGGATTTTCTCAAAAATTAAAATCTAATGCATATTTTTTGCAAAAATTTGGTGCAATAGTTTCTCAGTAAAATCTGCAGTTCCTGAACTAGAGAAACAGCAACATGTTAGTACCGAAATATTATTTAGTTGCTTTAATTGTTAAAAATGAAAAAAAAGGAAAATTTATATATTATTTATTAGTTGAATCCTAATGTTCAAAAATTGAATCAAAATACTGTTTATTTTTTAATTTAGGAACTAAGTTATATTTTTCTTAAAATATTTTCAACTTTGAACTAGTCGTGTAATAAATTTCTGAACTGGAAATTTTTGACTTCATATCTCTTTTTAGTCAGTCTCACCCCCCCCCCCCCACACACGCAAACATGCAAATTTGAAAGAAATCCGATTTTTGAACAAATGATGGCATTTAAATGCCATATTTTGACTTCATAGATATTTTTCAGTTTATTTTCAAGGGAAAAAAAATAACAATCTTACAGGATTTTTCAAAAAAATTTCTCCTAAAAGTAGTCATATACTTTTATTTTATTGATGTTTTTTTCATATTTACCCCCTCCTTAAATAGCCTTTTTTCTTTTTGAAAATACTCCCAAATGCATGCCAAATCGGCACAATTTTTTCATAGGTTCCGAAGTTACAAAACGCATTAACTTTCTCGCATCACGTAATCATCATTAAAGCGCAGATCACCCCAAACTAGCCGAATGACCTTCATACGCAATAATTAACAGTTCAACCCCTTACTACAAATTGGCACATAAACATTCGCAAGGCATCACCGCCGGCCATGACCATAACAGCAAACTTAACACTCGAATGTCAAGAGCCTTTTACAACAGCGTTTCTTACCGGCACCCGCCCTTGATCTTGAAACTTTACCACCTCCATTCATCCCCAGTTTGCATCCATCATCACGTTACAACAGTAGTTAATATTCATTTCCTTCGTCTGGAGTGATGAATTTGGCTGTAGGAAGCAAAAAAATGGGTTCAACGTCTGAGTGGACGTCATGATCGTCATCATCATTCATCAGATGCAGTTCGTGCACCCCGCCAGACGTGATTTTGATCTGGAGCATCTGATTTCTTTTCACCTCCCAGCTTTCGCTCGGCCATTGATTTAAAGCGATAAGTGGTTTGTCCACCCTATGATTTACATTTTTTAAATTTCGATCCATCTTTCAGAGGCTTTTCCCGAGGAAAGGGTCAATAGGATGTTCGGTCTGGCTGTCGAGAGAGAGTTGACGATTGAGACGGTTAAAGTGACCAGATATTCGAGATAAGATTTGAGAATGGTGTGTAGCGTGAAGATCTTTGCTCCGGAATGAGGAGGTGTCAGGTTTAAAATCTATTTTTCTAAAGATCCCATTTGGATGTAAGGCTGATAAAAATGACATCTGATGTTGAGGATTACACCTCTTCTTATTGATGTGACACGGAAGTTTGAAGGAGGGATTACCGCCTTATCTTATCGTCATTTGACCACGATTCAGAATTATGGAAATCGTCTAAAGGTCTTCTAAGTGTTTTAAAATAAAACATCAATGAATTAAAACTTATTGACTGTTTTGGCACAGTAAACATTATAGTTTTGTCAAGATTTTTATAAATGAACTGATTCGCTTTTCACTTGCACAGAAATAATTTAAAAAAATATTAAATAGACTGAATTTTAAAGGATTTTCTTTCTTAACTTTTCTTATATGGTAATCCTTTTTTAACCCTTTCTAGGGCGGTGGGTTGTATGCTTCCCACCAAATTTATCAATCTTTGTATGAAATTTTGTAGGTTGGCATAAGTTCTGATAAACGTTTTTAGAAAGACAGATGCTTTAGTTCTTTATCTCAATCAAAATGATGTGTCTTGATTTGTTACTTAATTAATTAATCAAATTAAATTTATCTAATAAGCTAATTAATTCCTTTTCTTATTCCAATTTCAAGCCTAAAAATATTTTAACATAATATGACTAGAAAAAAATGGCCCTTTAAAGGGTTAATGAACCATCGGGAATAGTCTCCCGAAAACTTTCCCATATACTCTCCAGTAAATGCGTTATTCCAATGAATGCTTTGCATGTATTGGCGGAATATTAACCTTTGGAAACACCCTTTTTTTATTCAATCTATCCTGTGATTCTTGGCGAATTTTTTGGCGATTAATCTTGGCATGAGGTTAAAAGTATCCGAAAAACGAATTAGGTTTCAGACTCGTTTTTCCCAACGGATTGAATCCAAAATTTGAAACAGAACTACACTTGTAATACTGAAACCGCATAGCAATTTTGATATACTTAAGCCATTGTGTTTTTGAGCTATCAAGTTTACATTTTTTTGAAAGTATAAACTGATAGATTGTCAATCTTTAGTTGAATTTGGCTGAACATTTTGTAGATGTCTATAATATAGATGCCAAATCAATGTATTGAATTGTATCTATTTAGCTCTCTTTGTTTTGTAATCATGGCGTTAAATTATATCCGAATAATCGGACAGACACACTTCCTCTGAGTAGATTTTGCTCTAAACTTAATAGAAATCTGCAAATTTGGTATAAATACAGTATACCAGTTTCCATCCGTCCAAATCAGAGCATCTGTTCTGTTATTAACCATCTAATAACCAATGAAACTCTTTGAGACTAAGTGAGTTAATAATGTCACGTAGAACTATAGTATAGAACTCAATGACACACACAAGAGGTAGAACTAAACCAATTTATTAACTGAACTCAGAAACATACAAATCTTCTGCTTTTATACAAGCAGAGAAAGTTCCAGAATACTCTTCTGGAGGCAGTAAGAAAATTCCAGAACACTTGTCTGGTAAACTAAAGAACTGTCCAGTATCTTCTGGAACATGAAATAAAGGGAAACATAAAATCAAGTATTTACATATATTATTAATCGCATTGTCTCTAGCGGGATTCGAACCCAGGTCTCTCGATCAGGAGACCAGTGCCATGACCATTTGGCCATGGAGATTCGACTGTCGTTCTTCAATGCGGCAATAATTCTTCCACCTTTTAATTAGCTTTTTATTCATGGCAAGATATAATTCAGTCTATTTCGGAACGTTAATGTTATTAATAGTAATATAGCATAATATTTAAAGTTCTCCATTCAGTTGACAGTGCTAATAAATGTGTAAATAAATGAAAAAAATTATACAAAGCAAAACTCGTTAGTAAGTTACGTGTACTGCTGTGATTAAGGTTGGGGCATCATGTGATGCAATGAATTTTTGTTGTTCATAATATACACTGGTGTGCAAACCTTAAGCAACAGGTATGTTTTTTGCCATAACTTCACGAGAAATCATCTGAGAGACATGAAATTCAGAAATGAGATACAGCATTTTGTTCTGAAAGAATGACGAAAGCATAGTTGCGCAGAAATGAATACAATGCATACAGTATGGAATCAAACAAAAAAAAGGCTTTATTGAACTCATAGTATAGTTACACATGATTGTCTGTCCAAGAGGAAGAACAGCAAGCAGATGTTCCTTAGTATGGGATATGCCCTCACCTTACTGCAATGGTTGCTTCGCACCGTCTCCCCATACTCAGCACCAGATTGTCCAACAGTTCTTGAGGTAAGAGTGCCCATTCCTCAATCAGCATCTGTTTAAGTTGTCGGGGGTTCCCAGGAGGATGTAATCGTGCCGCAAGGCGTCTCCCCAAAGCATCCCACACATGTTCTATCGGATTTATATCAGGGAAGCACGCCGGCCAATCCCTTCGAGTGATATCTTCACTTTCCAGGAGCTCCTCAACAGCATGAGTCCTGTGTGGCCGTGCATTGTCATCCATAAAAACGAAGTCTGATCCAATGGCACCTCGGAACAGACGCACATGGGGAAGGATCACCTCCTGACAATAGCGATCTCCAGTTACAAAACATCTGTCGAAAACGTGGAGCTCAGTCCACCCGTTCATCATAATGCCTCCCCAGACGACAACTCCAGGACCACCGAAGCGGTCTCTTTCCGTGATGTTACTGGGATGAAACCGTGTCCCGACCTCTCTTCAAATCAACTGGCTTTGGGAATCGCTTGTATAGTCGCTTGTATTGCTTGCTCTGTCGTCTAATATATTTGTCATACCAGAAACCGCCTTACATATGGCATTGGTGTAGAATAGTTACAAAATATTAACTTTTGGGGTGAATTTATCGTATCATCTTTAACGAGTTATTTTGGGATTAAATCTTAGTATGCTTTTATAGTTTCAAGTGTTTTAGACACGTTTTTCTCAAACGATTGAAACAAAAATTTGACACAAAGCTGCACATTTAGTCATCAATCTTATAATAAATTTCGTACATTTAAGTCATTGCGTTTTTGAGTGATCGTGTTTACTTGTTTATGAAAGTACAGACAGATAGGTAGTTAACTGGTGACTGGATTTGACATAAAATTTAACATTTTTTTGCAATTATCGTGATAATTTATATTCGAGCAGCCTGACAAACGAACTTCCTCTGAACAGATTTTTCTCAAAATTTATTAGAAATCTGCAAATTTAATATTAAGATCGTATACCAAATTTCAACCATCTAGCTCAAAGCGTTTTTGAGTTATCTTTCTCACAAACTGACAGGCAGGTGGACGGGCATTTTACTAAAAACGCGTTATTCGAACTCAGAGAGGTCTAAAACATAAATATTCATGGAAATCCCGAGTTCGAATTCTTTGACGATGACTATAATTTCTCTATACAACGAATACGAGAAAGTAAAAAAGGATTTATTGAAATGTTTTCATTTTTTTAGTAATGTTTTATTTTAAACAATCGAAATAAATAACTTTTCATACTTGTTTTATAATAAAAAATTTTTGTGCAACAAGTGGTTTTACTTCTTTTAAAATTGTGC
>JAPMOR010057082.1:222483-234279 GCA_026543865.1 Argiope aurantia
AAAATTTGATAGAAATCTCAAAGTATGGTAGAAATCACAAAGACAACTGTAACAAATAGAAATTACTAGAATATAAAAAACAGGATATTAACTTTTCAAATGCTGCGCAAATAAAAACACTGGATTAAAAAAGAAATATACGTTGTTTATTTGTTACTTGAGCTACGAGCTCTCCAAGCAACATATTTTTCTAAATCTTTAGAACTACAAAAAAATAAAATTAATTATTCTAAACATTTTTTGTGCATCAAACGATATTTTACATGTTGCCAATTTTCTATAAGAACAAACAATCAAATTGATATAACAGACGATAAAAAATATAAATAAATATCACTTGAATAAAGTAAATATCAAATACGTGAAATTAAACAAATAATAAATGTATTATCCAATTAATTATACGAGAATAAAAATAAATATCACGTGATCTTAACATCCTCCCACCTTTTGATTATAGAATATAATCAAAATCTTATATGTCTAATTTAGAGACTTTTTATTTAATCTTAGAGTCAAAAGAAAAAAATGAATTCCAAATGTTCAAAATTTTAGTCTATCGGGCACTTGTATCTTCCTTCCAGATTTCGTATATCTAATATCCACCTCATCATGGTTGGTATCACTTGCAGTTTGGGTCATTGAAGAACACTTTGTCATAATTTTAGAAGAAATCTCTGCGGATGATGTTACTTCTAAAGGATAGATTCTCTGTACAGGCCGTAATAGAGTCGAACTAGCTGTCTTCACTCGAACAAGTCGTACCCTCTTGTCTCTGCCAGGAAGTAGTTCCAAGACCTTTCCCAAAGGCCAGTGAATTCGCTTTATGTTATCACTTCCTATAAGCACTATGTCACCAACGGAGATTGGTCTAATTTTCTTGGTCGTTCCTTTTTGAACTAGTTGTCTTAAATATTCTGAACGGAATCTTTTTCTGAGATCCTCTCGAATAACTTGCCTGTATTTAATTCTTTTATTCAGACTGTTGTGTTCAGCTACATCAAGGTCAGGAACTGACCATTCTTTAATATCTTTTAAAAACATAGATGGACTGATAGGAGTGAAATCTGTATCATTCTCCGAGATGTAGGTCAGGGGTCTGGAATTTATAATGGCTTCACAGTCGCACAAAATAGTTGTCATTTCTTCCTGGGTTAAAGAGGCTCTCCCTAATACTTTTCTTAAAAGATCTTTCATGATTCGAATCAGCCTCTCCCACCATCCGCCCCACCATGCAGCGGTTGGAGGGTTAAATTTCCATTCAATGGCATTGACAGTACCATGTCTTATGACTTTTTTCCAGTCGAGTGAACTGAGAATATTAGCAGCGCCGACGAAGTTAGTGCCGTTATCACAGTATATTGTGGAACATCTTCCTCGTCTAGCTACAAATCTGCGTAGAGCCATTAGAAAAGCTTCTGTTGAAATGCTGGATACAAGCTCTAAATGAACTGCCCTGAAAATAGCACATGTAAACAGCAATATCCATACCTTTTGTTTGCCTCTCAGGAACAAGGGTCCAGCGGTATCAATGCCAGTTATTTGGAAAACTGCAGCATCACGCACTCGATTTTCTGGAAGAGGAGCTGGTACACATTCGAGCTTTTTTGAACTATACCTCTTACAAATGACACAGCTTGAGATAATCCTTTTAATCGATTTTCTTCCACGTAAAATCCAGTAGTTTTCTCTCAAGATATTTAATAAGATTTGTACTCCACAGTGTGAGTTCTTTTCATGGTGAAAGCGTATCAGTTTGGACACAACTTCGTGTTCTGATGGTAACAGAATAGGTTTTCTGAAACTCTCTGCATCTTTTCTATAGATTATGCTTGTTTTAACTCGTAATAAATCATTTTCATCTTTGTAAACTGCGAGGGATTTTAACTTCTTGTCACTATCTCCTTCAAACGTTTCCTTTTGTACAATTCTGAAAATTGTTAATTCGGCTTTACTGAATTCACTTGCAGCAAGTTCACCTAAATTTCTTTTTTCTTTTGTGGACCGACAGTTTTGAATAAACCTCATAATCCATCCAATTAACCTGACCATATCTTCATATTTCGAAAAGCGTTGGTGAAACCAATCAGAAGATGGTTCTTGATTTGCAGATGCCGTTGCTGAAACTGTACTTTTCTTCCGCTCTTTCAGAATCTCATCTTCATTCTGTGTAAGATTCTCGGAAGGTCCCTCATCATGAAATTCACTTAGCCATTCAGGTCCCTCCCACCATCGGGTTCTGACAAAATAATTGGCTTTACATCCTCTGGATGGTAAATCAGCTGGGTTTTCAACACCAGAGATATGGCGCCAAGAAGTAGGTTGGCTTATTCTTCGTATCTCTTTCACCCGATTATAAACAAATACAGACCAGTTTTCTTCTTTGGTGATCCATGTAAGAACAGTTGTTGAATCTGTCCAATAGAAACATTCTATATCGGTCCAACCAAGAGCATCTAATATGGATTTTGTTAATCTCGCTCCCATCAATGCAGCCAGGAGCTCTAATCGAGGTATCGTTGCACATTTTAAAGGGGCGATTCTTGATTTAGACGTCAAGAAATGAACGTTTCTATCTTTACCTTCGTGTACTAAATAAGTAACAGCAGCATAGGCATCCTTACTTGCGTCACAAAAAGTATGAATGGAGCATTTCTTTTTGATATCTGGACTGAAGCTGATCCAGCGAGGAACACGCACCGCTTTTAAGGCGTTTAACTCTGTGAACCATTGGATGAACTCTTCTCTTAAAGAGCCAGTAATTTCTTCATCCCATCCTAGAGACAATTTCCAAGTTTTCTGTAACATAATCTTGGGGCAGAGCATTACTGGCGTGGCAAATCCAAATGGATCAAATACTTTGTGGGTGATCGATAACATCGTTCGCTTTGTAATGTTATCAATATTTATATCATCTAGCCATTTCATATTTATTGAGAGAATGTCTTCAGATTTATACCACTGAAGTCCCAATAAATTTGTAATTTTGTAATCTACCTCTTGAGACTGTGAACATTCCCAATCTTGCAGCTCAAAACCAGCTTTCTTCAAAAGATCATTAGAGACATCAATAAGCCGCTTTAGTTCCAACTCATCGTGAACACTTGCTACCAGATTGTCTACATAGAAACTCTTTGAAAGACATTTAGTCACAAAAGGGTCGACGTCGGAATTTTTATCAAAATGGTACTTTAATACAGCTTCTAATAAGAATGGACTACTTCGAACTCCAAATACCACTCTTGCATGGCGGAAAACCCTGTGGACCTGGCAATTCTTATTGGTCCACCACAAAAATCTTAAAAAATCTCTATCTTTTTTGCAGATGCTAATTTGCAAAAAAGCTTTTCTAATGTCCGCAGTGACACCAATTTTCTTTTCTCTGAATCGTAACAA
The DNA here is from genome assembly GCA_026543865.1 of Argiope aurantia. Classification (NCBI taxonomy): domain Eukaryota; kingdom Metazoa; phylum Arthropoda; class Arachnida; order Araneae; family Araneidae; genus Argiope; species Argiope aurantia. Next base: position 225,880 of record JAPMOR010057082.1, read on the forward strand.
GATATCAGGAATAAGTTCAATTAAGTTAGAACCACTATGTAGAGAATCGTTTAACGATGGATGACCTTTTATTCGAGCTGAAGCATCAAATACCGGCCTGATAGGGGTGGTGGAACTACTTTCTTTGATAACTGGTCTGTGCGGTAAGTAATTTCCTGGAAGATTAATGTCGTTACCTGGCACTTCTTCAATGATACCTTCATTTAACCATTCCAAAAATATTTTGTCGTATTCATTATATAAACCTTCGTGGATCAGTTTCTTGGTTGTGGATTCCAATCTTCTCTCAGCCAGTTCAAAATTGTCAGGTAGTGGTGCGCAATTATCTAACCAAGGCAGATGAACTTCATAACGTTGATTTTCATTGTACCGAACAGATTGCAAAAAATGCTCTATAGTCAAATCTTCTTGTTCTCTTTTTGATAATTTTTCAATTGGATCCTTGATCCCAATAGAATCTAACTTCCAGAATTCCGAAATGTAAAGCTCTTTGACAAAAAGAGATGTAACTAACATGGCATTACTAGAACTACAATTTTTTCCTGGCACCTTTCCTGACAAAGTCCACCCAAGTGAAGTCTCAATAGCTACTAATCCACTTGATAAAACTCTACGCTGACCAGTTAAAAACTTTCCATAAAGATCAGCTCCTATAAGAATCTGAACCGGCTTGGGCTTATCTCCAACATCCGATAGAGTTATGCTCATTTTATGAAGATTTTCCATCCACGGACCGGGATTAACAGGTGTAACATCATTACAAATAGCTAATTGATCTAATGCTTCAAAATTACATGTAAAATTATTCATGAGGTTTCTCATTCTTATTCTGTAACGTGTGTGTTCAAATTTTTCCGATTTTACACCACCAAATAAAGAATGCACAAGCATTTCTTTTCCCATAGGAGGATATCCCATTTCTTCGGCAAGACTTTTCAAAATATATGACCGTTGAGAACCTGAATCTAGAATGACTCTAGCGATAACTTCTTTCTTATCTGAAATCAATTTTACTTTCAAGGTCTGAAGAAAAACCTCTGGACCGAAATTGATATTCGACATATTAACATCATTGGTTGCTTCTTTTTGCTCAGTAATCTGGGGCTCATGTTTTCGAGTTTCTAACGCTTCGCAAAGTAGTGGTACATGTTTCTTTCCACAGACAATACACTTCAAAAATATACGACATTTGCGAATAGAATGTCCCGGGTTTAAACATGCAAAACAACAATTTTTTTCTTTTAAAACATTTAGCCTATCGGCTAAACTCATCTTCTGAGCAGAAAAACAGTCTGCACTAGAATGAGTGCCTGAACAAAAGACACAAGACTTTTTGGAGTCTTTGGCTGAAGTCGCCAGCAAATTGGCGGCTGTAGGTATTTTACCCCTGCCAATAGGCAATTGTTTCTTCTTCAAAACTGGAGCATTACTTTTACTTTTCTCGCTTAAGCCAAATCCCGCCATCGCCAAATTAATTCTTTCTTCTCCTTCAACTTCTGTTTTAAAGAAATGCATTAAATTGGTTAGTCGTTCCTTAGCATCAGCTGACGAAGAAGATCTGGGGTATCTATTCCAGGCTCTTAAAAACTCTTCAGGGAAACACGATTCAACCATTGGATACAGTATGGAGGCACATTTATCAGTCGTGACGCCCAGGGTTTCTAACGCTCGGAGGTAAGATTCAAGTTTATCATACAATGATGTCATTAAAAATTTCTCATTCTTCTGAACTGATATAATTAACTTTAAAAGCTCTCTTACATAGACTTCAACTAGAAGATCTTCCCTTCCAAAACGAGCTTTTAAGCTTTCAACGGCCTTTTCATAATTCGCGCCAGTTGGCGGGAAACTTTCTACTACTTCTCTTGCTCGGGATCCATTCACCGTTGCTTGCACTAAATACTGAAACTTATTTTCAGGAGCTATTTCTGGATCTTGATGAATATGCTCGAACTGACTCCAAAATGATAGCCAATCTTTTAAATCTCCAGAAAATACACGAAATTCTAATTTTGGAAGATGGAATTTCTTCTTGACGCCATTTGTATCCTGCAATTGCGGTTGAGTTTCATTTTGGCTTAAAGTTGCGGTTTGTGCTTGAATTCTCGCCAATTCCAATTCAAATTGGCGTTTTTCTCTTTTTTCAACTGCTTCATATTGAAGTTTTCTTTGCTCCTCTTCGTATTGGAGTTTTTTTTGCTCCGCTTCGAATTGGAGTTTCCTTTGCTCCTCTTCGTATTGGAGTTTTCTTTGCTCCTCTTCATATTTGAGTTTTCTTTGCTCCTCTTCATATTTTCTATCAGCGATAGTATTGACTAAAACCGAAGTTACAAAGTCCGGATCTTGTAAATATTCTTTACTGTTCACTATTATATTTTTCAGTTCCGAAACTGTCGTTTTAGTTGGCACAGTTTCGCCAATCTCTTTAGCAACGACTATTAAATCTTCTTTTTTAAATCCTATCACAGCTTTAAACATTTTTCAAAGAGATAAAGTCCTGTCGCGGACGCCAGAAAATTTTATGTAACAAATAGAAATTACTAGAATATAAAAAACAGGATATTAACTTTTCAAATGCTGCGCAAATAAAAACATTGGATTAAAAAAGAAATATACGTTGTTTATTTGTTACTTGAGCTACGAGCTCTCCAAGCAACATATTTTTCTAAATCTTTAGAACTACAAAAAAAAATAAAATTAATTATTCTAAACATTTTTTGTGCATCAAACGATATTTTACATGTTGCCAATTTTCTATAAGAACAAACAATCAAATTGATATAACAGACGATCAAAAATATAAATAAATATCACTTGAATAAAGTAAATATCGAATACGTGAAATTAAACAAATAATAAATGTATTATCCAATTAATTATACGAGAATAAAAATAAATATCACGTGATCTTAACAACAACGTACCAAATTTCATTTCTTTGGCTATATAGCATCGATTATATCTATATAGCTCTCATTCCAACAGCCGACCAGGCAGACTTTCTCTCAATGGATTTCGTTCAAAACTTGATAGAATTCTACAAATTTGGCGTTAAGACCATCTAGCTCAAAACGTTTTCGAGTTCTCGCGCAAACAGACGGACAGCCAGACATAATTCCAAAATTTCTCTGGGAGGTCTAAAATGAAAAGATGCGTCTAAATCTCAAGATCGAATTGTAATACTACTATCTTTATGTACGCGAGAAAGTAAAAACGCTTTAAATATCATTACGTTTCAAGAACGAGCATCTGCGGACAGTTCTTATTAGAGCAATTTGGAATTCGAATTTAACCTTTCATCACAGATTATTTTCCTGTCGACAAGCATCCCTTTCCAATCAAATGGAAATCCATGAATAGAGGATAATAACGACAATTATCAAAAGACCTCCGGGTGCGGAATGTCTCACATCATTTATTTGGTTCAAGGGGAAATCAAACATAATGACAAAGTTTCAGCGAATTAATCCCGTGTCTAATGAGGGGTTTGTGAAAAAAAGACACGACTCCTTGAAACCTCATGACCCATTTAAAGGATACTTCGGTAAATTTTGATCAAGAAGACTCGAGCATAACTGCCAAAATAAACCAGAAAAATGCATAAATAAATAAAAAAATATATCTGTCATAAATTCATACACACAAAGTCTGAGTCATCTCAACTTAACCTTGAGCTTTATTGTCTGCGGAATAAAATAAAAAATAAATCTCATTCATATTCTTTTTTTTTTTCGCCGTGAAATTATTCTAAATAGAATTCGGAAACTTAGAAATGATTTATTTTGAGTCCAACTGGAACACACACGGCTAGTACTTTTATATCCTTCGAATGATCCGTTGCGAAATTACGTTGTCTTTGAAATGCAAGTAATTTGGGGGGAAATGTCACTGTGAGTTCTCTCATGGTGAAAGGTCACGAGATTTTTTTTTATAAATGTGTTTTACAGTTTTTTGATTATTATTTATAAGCTTTTGTTGCGACTTTCAGCCAGAGCAACAGCTTGAGAATAACCTTAGTCATTCGTGCTTTGTTGCACACTTTGAGAACAGGAAGGGCAAATCCATTTGCATTGAATCAAAATTTATTTTATTTTCTCGCCAGAGAAATCGTGCATAAATTATCTGGGTTCTTCATTAAGCCTTTTCTGAAATTGCTTTTCGTGATGCAGGCTTTTATCATAAGTTTATTGTTTAACAAATTATGCAAGACACGGTGTTGAATCATTTTCAGTTTAATACTCACGAATGGGCTACTGGGTAATTTGAAAATCCCGTTTAACAAAGAAGAAACTTATTTTCGCGTCTAACTGGAATTTTTGTTTATTTAAGTTTTGATTAATGTAAATGATAATAAGTAAATTCTCTCGGTTTTCTTGAAAAACAAGTTCGATTATCTTTTGTATTTTCTTATATTTTTGAATCGCCACGATTACTTTGAGTGAAGAGAGTGATATTACAATATTGCCTATAATTTCCAATTTAGAGAGAGAGAGAGGAATGTAGCTTTATTTTAGTCACGTGAAATATAGCAGATGGAAATTTAATAAAATGCTCTTAAAATAGCAATAACCCAAATTTAAGAAATAATTTGTTAAACACTTTTAGAGCACTCTTTCAAACGCATCTGTCAAAATTAAATTGAGTAGAATAGAACCTGGGACCTTGTGGTTCGCAGCCGAGGAACAAGACCACAAGACAAAAGTACTTACTCGTGTCTTGAAGCTGTTATCTGGCTTATAAGCTTCGCCACACATCTAAAATAAATTGAGCCGAACAGACAAACAGAGTGACAAGAAAGGTAGTTAATAACTAGTGGGAGTTGTCTCCCCCAAACTTTCTCGAATGATCTCTAATAAAAGTTTTATCACAGATCACAGAAAACACCTGGCATGGCAATGGCATACAATAGTTACGAAATATTAATTTTTAACTCTAATTTAGCCTTTTTATTGAATCAATCGTATAAACCTTGACGAATTTTTTGTCTGTTAATGCTTGGTATGCGAAATTCGAATAAAGTATATTATAATAAAGTATCCAAAATTCGAATAAAGTATATTATAATAAAGTATCCAAAATTCGAATATGTGTTTTAGGCATGTTTTCCTCAACCGATTGAAACAAAGACACAAAATCAAATGCTAAATTTGATATATTTAAGTCATTGCGTCCTTGAATTATCGCGTTTACATGTTTCTGAAAGTACAGACCGAAAACCGGTTAATTCTTCCTTCGTTTGGGCTCAAATTTGATAGGTTTCTATACAATATATGTTAAATCAGTATGCAGAACTTCATCTATCTAGCTCTCTTCGTTTTGTAGTTATCATTTTGACTTATAGTCTAACAGGTGGACATACTGATTTCTTTTGAACAGATTTTATTCAAAATTTAATAATAATCTGCAAATTTAGTATAGACCGTATACCAAATTTCATCCGTCTAGCTCAAAGCGTTTTCGAGTTATCTTTGTCACAAACAGACAGACGGACATTTTCTACAAATGTGTTTTTCAAACTCAGGGAAGTCTAAAGCGAGGAGATTTGACAAAATCTAGTTCGAATTTTTTGACGATTACTATTTTTTTCTATACAACGTATAAGAGAAATTAATAAGAAAAATTAAAGTCAGAATACTGCTAGATTTTGAAAATAGATAAATTGGACACAATAGCGCTGTGTTGTCGAGTAAATGTTCTCCATAAAGAAGTTCAGATATGCAACGAACAGAACAAATTCAAGACTAATAAAATAGCACGATTTTAAAAGACAAAAATTAAATCTAAGCAATGTATCTGAAATTAAATTTAATAAACATTCCTGACGAATTAACTCATCGATAAAGACTATTGGCATAAAATAAAAATTGGCGCAATCGGTACTTTGCTAGATTTTTATTTCCATTGAGAATATACAGTAAAATAGTGCTTTTGTGATTTCTCTCGAAAATGGTAGCCATCCACTACTGGCTATTAACGGCCATTCTTAGATTCCGACGAATGACACATTTAGGAATTAGAATTTTTATATGAAGCAAAAATTGGGCTAAAGCTGGCCAGTATGTGGAGAGTGGTTTATGGCTCCCTGGTTAAATATCTACGATGCTGAATATGTTTTTGGAGGATATGGACACTATGATTCTTAACCTAAGGATACCTGCTATTATTGGAAACAGTGTGGCATAATAATTCAAGTGTTTAATAAATGTGGAAATGTCTTTAAGAATATGGATGAGGGCATAAAAGATTATTTTAAATAGATCGATTTTCCGATTTCAAAGGTAAAAATTAAAAACAAATTTGAATTTATTTATTTATTTTTTTGCAGTAAAAGTGAAAAATTGATTTGTTGTTTATTAAATAAAAAGTAATTTAATAAACAAACTAATTTAGTTTATATTAACACTAAATAAATAAATAATTTTCTTTGCGATAAAGATTTTAATTGTCTGAATCAAAACTATATTGGGGGAAAAGTGGAAGTACACTTTTTTACTTTCCTGCATACGTAGTGTAGAGAAAGCATAGCAATTATCAAAAAATTCGAACTCGAGATTTTGACAAATCACCAAGTTTTAGACTTCCTGAATTCAAAAAAACACCTGTTTGAAAAATGTCGCTTTGTCTGTCTGCTACAAAAATAATTTAAAAACGCTTTGAGCTTAATGGGTGAAATTTGGTATACCACCTTTATGCCAATATGCAGATTTCTATCAAAGTTTGAGTAAAATCTGTTAAAATCTGTTCTGAGGAGTTCCGTCTGTGTAGCAATTCGATCATAAGTTAACAGGTTAACAACAAAACGAAGAGATCTAGATAGATAAGATTCGGTGCACGGGTTTAATATGTATAGTGTAAATACTTATCAAAGCCACATTGAGGCAAAAACAATAGATTAATTGTCTGTCGGTCTGTACTTTCAGAAATATGTAAATCCAATAATTACAAAAAGGCAGACTTAATTAATATAAAATTAGGTACAGGATTCTGTGTAAGAAACATTCATTCGATTGTAAGAAATATGTCTAAAGGACAAATTCGCTTTTCGTATGCCATTTACATACCAGTGATTAATCACCAAATCACTCGCCCAGGTTGACACAAGGATCCAGTAAAAATTCTAAATTCACACCGTAAATCAATAAATATTTCGTAACTATTTACGCTCATGTCATGCAAGACGTTCTCTGGCATGGCAAGTTTATCAGAGATTATGCGAGAATGTTTGGGGTGGCAACTCTCGCTGATTAATACAGTTGGTTAGCCAACAGCCCTAAAAGAACAATAAACTTTTTATTTCTGAAAAAGAAATTTTTTTTCCAAAATAACACTGCATTTACGCAATAAAAATTTAAATCATTAAAACACGTGTCTTCTGTTTTCTGTACTGTCACGAGTTTCACATAGTCACGTGAGTCAAAGGTTTTTAAAAAAATGTGACATGACAAAGGAAATCATAGTACAAACAAAAAAATGCTTCAACACGCAACAGCTGAGCCTATCTTTAAAAAAAGAAAGAATTAATAGTTCCTTCCTCGTCCAAATGATGAGATAATATATTCTCTGTGTTTGGGAAATACTAACTTAGCCAATCGGGAGGGCAATGACTTTGGCAAGCAACAAAACGCTCATTACTTATTTCGATACGCATTGCGATGCTTTGGTGTAATTTACCCAACGACTCCAAAATAGCGAGTGTTGGTTTGATTCATTTATACGGCTCTGCATCTCTTTTTAACGTGGTCTCCCTGAATTTTTCTCGCACTCCCCGAAGTAAAGATGTCATAAGAATTGCATAATAAATGTAATAAAGACGTATAAAATTGTGGGCCTTGTGCAAAGCTGTGAATACCACATATTCTTATTTTCAGAATCTCATATGTGAGCATTTCGTACTTCGTAGTAAAGTGAAGAGAACCTAGTATATATTTGTGGACACATTTTTGCTGAATAACTGGCACCAAAATTTGACACAGAATTACAAATTTAATAACAGGATGCATACCAAATTTCATTTATCTAACTCTTTGCGTACTTTGAGCTATCGTGTTTCTATACACGCGAATCGAGAGATTGACAGGAAGTTAACCTTTGATGGATTGGGTTAAAAATTTGATATAAATGTACATTTTAGATGCTGAAACTGTATAATTTTTTTTAATTTATCGACCTTTTTTGTTTGTAGTTATCTGACTCACTTCAGACACTAGAGAGGCAGACAGACAAATTACATTCGAATAGATTTAACAAACATCTACACATTTGACGTTAAGACCACATAATCCGGCAATCTATTTGAATAAATTTCCTTCAATATTTAATAGACACACATCTACACATTTGATGTTAGAGACCACATGCCAAATTTCATCAGTCTATTTAAATTGATTTGATTGAAATATT